>CAUYPK010000768.1:0-12364 GCA_963574355.1 Loris lydekkerianus | reverse complement strand
TTATTTACTTTACTAAAGTGGGTTAATGTGGTATGTTTCATTTAACCTACTGATTCCTCAATTATTATAATTGTTTTGGGTATATATTTTTATTTTTGAAATTTACCAGTGGCTGCTGCATTTTCCACCTTGGCTTATACTTGAGTCACTAAGTTTTCCCACTTTTTGGGGTAAAATTAAGGGGGTCGGCTTATACTCGGGTCGGCTTATACTTGAGTATATACGGTACTGAATGTACCTGATAAGCAGCAAAATTTTCTCTGCTGTCCTGACCAATACTATTTACTAATATATCCTACAAGGTACACACTCTAGTAATCACTAAGATTTCTGGTCCTCCTCCCATCAGAGAACATTTCTTTTTGAATACATGCATGAATTCATGCCAATGAAATCTAACCAGAAGTAACATGTGTCACTCCCAGAAGCTTTTAATAACCAATGCGCGGTTTTTCACACTCTCTTTACCTGTACCAGTGGCCATGGTCTTTACCTGCTCCTGTTGTTGATGTAGAATTGCTGCAAGAGAGAAGGATCCTGCAATTATGAGCCTCTACAGAAAGGAGAGCATCCCCAGATTGTCCCTCAGACCCATGCAAGACTTTGCAAATGCAAGAAATAAACATTTATCTCAAGTCAGAGATTCTGACAGTGTTTGTTCCTATAACCTAACTTGGCCCATTTGGAAAATGCATGGAAGTCCGGGTGATGCATAGTTTGTCTGGCAGAATAAATATGAGTAAGTCACCAGAGGAGGGTAGTCTGTGCTGGAGAGGAAGCTCAGGTGGGAAGAGGAGACATTCAGAGGTGTTAAGTAGGATGGTATCTTTAGGAAATCCTAGGCAGTAGGGCTTTACTAGAGAACAAAGTTCTGAGAAAGGGAAAAGAGAAAGGATATGAGTCTCAGATTCCCCTAGAGCAGTGGTTCTCAACCTTCCTAATGCCTCCTAATGCCATGACCCTTTAATACAGTTCCTCATGTTGTGGTGACCCCCAACCATAAAATTATTTTCGTTGCTACTTCATAGATGTAATTTTGCTACTCTTATGAATCGTATTGTAAATATCTGATATGCAGGATGTATTTTCATTGTTACAAAGGGGTCTCAATCCACAGGTTGAAATGGACAAAGAATAAGAGCATGGGCAGTGTCACTCAGGACTGCACATGAAGGAAGGTGATCAGACCGTACTCAAGGTTAAATCAAAGATGTAATTTCCTGTATAGGAAATAAAAAAAAAGCACTATGTTAGAAAAAGGGGTCAGCCACAAATTAGAAGGTATAATGGAGGGAACAGAAGAAAAGAAGTAAAACAGACCAGGAATAAAAAACCTAGAATAGAGCTAGAGAAAATGGGAGACACAGGGTTGGGAGGGGGTTCACACCAAAAAAAGGAGGGAAGGAATATACGTATCTATTTTTAGGATACGTCTGCTCTCGCCCACAAACTTGGCATATGCTTCTCTGGTTTGCCTTTCCCATATGCCTTCACCTGGGTGATACCTACTAACCAGGCTCAAAGATGCAGCCTCTGAGACGTCTTCACTTTCCAACACCCCCATTGCCTTCACCCCCACGCCCACCTGGAACTCCTTCTACATCTTCCCAAAGTTCCTTATTTGCATCACTACCTTTACCCAGTGCATTTTAATTGTCCCTGATGATGACAAATTTCTTTAGAATAGTGATTTCATCTAAATTATTGTAACACCAAGACAAAGCTCAGAGTTTGACCCACGAGAGTCACTTAATAATTGGTGGTTATTGTGGTAAGTCCAGGGAAAGAATTTCCTGTGAATATTTAATGCATGACTTAGAAGCTCAGAAGTAAATCTAAGAGAAAGATTACTATGTGGTTCTCTTTAGTGAATTTAGTTTCTCAACAAATATTTATTATACTAAGTGATGGACATTCTGATAAGCAAAGAAGATATAATGCCTGTGTTTATGGTGCTTGGATACTCATACAAGAGAAATTAATTAAAAATACACACATGTAAATATAAACAGCCCTTCTCAAGGTCTCCAAGAATCTCTACATTTTTAAATCTAATGCTCAATTTTCCATCCTCCTTTTACTTGACCTATCAACAACATTTGACGCAACTGATCATTCTTTTTCTTTTTTTTTTTAATTGTTGGGGGTTCATTGAGGGTATAAGAAACCAGGTTACACTGATTGCATTTGTTAGGTAAAGTCCCTCTTACAATTGTGTCTTGCCCCCAAAAGGTGTGGCACACACTGAGACCCCACCCCCTCCCTCCTTCCTTCTCTCTCTTCTTCCTTTCCCTCACCCCTTCCCTACTTCTCTAACTGCTCTCCCCTTCCCTCATGCCCCACCATGTACTAGGTCAGTAATTGTCCTCATATCAAAATTGAATACATGGGATTCATGCTTCTCCATTCTTGTGATGCAGCTGATCATTCTTTATTCCTTAAAGGAAGGTCTCGCATCCCCCTAGCTTTGGCCTTTCTTCATTTTCTTAGATGGTTCCTCCTAACCTACCAATCTCTAAGGGTGGGTGTGCCCAAGAATCTTTCTGTTTCTTTCTACCTTCTCTCCAGCTGTGATCTCATCTAGACTCACAGCTTTAAATGCCATCTATATGCTAATGATACCCCAAATCATATTTCCAGTCCACATCTCTTCATCGAACTGCACATCTGTACGCCCTTGCCTACCTACCTCTCTATTTGGGTATCTTGTAAATGTCTCAGACAAACACATCCAGGAGTGAGTTCCTGTTATTTTCCTCATGACTCACTTCTCTGTTAGTCTTTCCCTTCTCAGGGAGCAGTAACTTCCATGTAGTAGTTTCTCAGGACAAAAAGCTCAGTCTCATTTTTAACTTCCTTCTTTTTCTCACATCCCACATCTTGTCCATCAGCAAACCTTGTCTTCAAAATATGTTCCTAACGTTATTGCTTCTTACCACTCTCACTGCCATCATGCTGGTCCAAGCCTGCAACATTTATCACCAGAGTTATCTCAGTAGCCTCCTAATTGATCTTCTAGTTTGGGCATTTACTGTCTTTTCTGCACAAACAACCAGGGTGACCCTGTAAGGTCAGATCGTGTCACTTCTCAAAACCCCACAGTTTCTCCCTAGTTCATGCACATCAAATGTCAAAGTCCTTCCAAAGATTTATAGTCCTCCCTAGGACTGGGATGAAATATGGTCTTTGATTGCATCCTATGAGTTTAGTATTTAAGGTACTTTTTCTAAAATGTATCTCACATTTTAAAAGAAGCCAATAAACATAGAATCCTTTAGCACAGATCCAGTATATCTTCTTTTTAATTTATATTTTCTGAACAGCAGTATCAGAGCAGTTGAATAGAAACGGATCTATTCTACTTTAGAAATTCCTTAAGATATCATAGTCAGGGTCTTTTGAAGGATATTGTAGATCTATTTATATAGGCTCCCAGAATCTGTTCCTTATTTGGGCAACATCCGAGTTGCAAGGTAATCACCTGGAACAGAGATTTGGAGAGAGGGAAAAAGCCTACTTCAGCTGATAGAGTTCAAAAAGCATTACTTAAGTCAATCTCAGCAATTATTCGTGCTACTTATTTCCTCTGATTCTGTTTCACCACCAAATCACAGAGTTCTTCTCTGTTAACCTACAAGTATTTACTACTTACCTCATATAAAACAAGAAACATTTTCTACTCTGATTTTAGACTGGGGTGAGTACATACATCTGAGTATGCATATCCTGTCTGCAAGAGAAAGAGACAGAGACACAGAGAGAAGAGAGGCAGAGAAAACAAATCCAGAGGAAAAGAAGGTGTTAAGCTAGACTAGTTCTTTATACAGGAGAGATAGTCAGCCACCAGAAGTCCCCCTGGGGGCCAAAACAGAGCCGAAACAAAGTTACAGAGGTGTTTCTCTTTTCATTTCGCTCACTGAAACCTCGAGAAAATGACAAAGAATAAAAACAATGAGAAAAATATTTTTTGTTGATACCATAAAACACCATATCCCCAACCCACAATCTATTTAAAGTACCTACCAAATTTAAAGCCAAGTCAATAAAATATTTTGAAAAAGAACATATTTCTTTTATTTTTGAGTTCCAATATAACTTCATATTTTTAATAAATTTTAGGGGGTACAAGTTGAATTTTGTGACTTCTATATATGGCATAGCTGTGGAGTTTCAGCTTTTGGTATATCCACCACCCAAGTGATGTACAATGTACCCCAGAGGTAATTTTTGAACATACTTCTATGCCAATTTCAGGGACCCTAAGGAGCTCTCCAACGTTAAGTGGCAAAACATGAAGTAAGGCAATTACTCTTGCTTGGAATGTGAGGAGACTAGTGAAAATCCTGAGCCTAATTCAGCAGTCCAGAGTGGCAGAACAGACACAGCTAACCGGACAGGCATACCATCTTTGCAGAGAGTAGCTATGTGGGACACAGGAGGGAAAGGAGATGGCAATCATGAAGGTAGCTGCGAAGGAGAGTAAACGCCAAATCAGGACCTAAAAGACCAGCCCTGCCCTATGCACCAGGGATCTCCATTTATCCTGCAGAACCTCTGCCTTTGCTCTGAGCTACCAGCCCAAGAAACTTCTCAAAGCTCCACGTCAATGGCACAGGACACTGTACAACTGACCATACATCAAACAGCCAAGCAGAGCAGCAGCAAAGAGCACTTTTTTTACCACCAGAGACTACTGGAGTTAGCTGCCCTTACTATTTGTGCTTGTGTGTACTCTAACAGCACATGCCCCACACGCTGAACATGAAAGGGGGGTGTTTTGTTAGGTCATGTCTGGAAAGAGTAAAGATTAGGGAAATGGGTTATTGCCTGTCGACTTTCAGATTTAACTTTTCAGACTTAACTGCACATTAACTCTGCTCACTGTACATGGATTTTGAGGTGGAAACTGGAAGTACAGAGTGAAGTTCTGTCAAATTCATCCAGGTTTATTAAAATGCAATTACATATAAAAATACATTTTTTAAAAAATAAGAAATCTGAGGCAAATAAAACACCAAACAGGATCCCAGGGCAGCAGGTCAGATTATCTATGACAAACTTCTAGCCATATAAGCAAAAACTCAGTTCACTTTTAAAGAAGAAAATGAGGTTGGCCTCAAAATTATTCATAGCAACACTAATAGCAGAGTATAGTGAAACATTCTACAAAGTTGACTGAGAAATAAGGCATAACACCCAAAATGTCATAAAGGCAGACAATTTTTAACATAAAGAATTTGAGGAAAATAGCACCATGAGCCATTCCTGAAACTGCTTGATAATAAAATCCAGACAAGCTGGTGATGGATGGAAGAAGCAATGAAAAAGGACTGTATGTGACCATTGAATCTGTGGTATTACAAAATATTAAACAAGGCATGGTAGACAGTTTATAAATGATAAAAGGTACAATAAACAATGAACTGTCTTAAGCTTGTGTGTCAAAAACTATATGTACAGCACCAAAGGTAATAGAGCAAAAACTATAGAAAACACAAGAAATTTAGAAGTAAATGGAAGATTGTTAACGTTCTCACCCTATGAGAGATCAAAAAGAAAACAAGCGAAGATGTATAGACAGTAAGTAACAATAAATAGAACAGTTCTAATAGATATTCAACAGGATTTGAGAAGTCAACACTCTCTTCTCAAATTCCCAGCAAAATTTGTGAAGCTGCAGATACACTGAACCACACAGAAGACATGTTTAGGATCCCAGATTAAAGTTAAGACTTGGATTAAAGAGATGCCAAGTCAAGTCTGGGATTCTGCTCTGCTAATCAGATTCCAGGTCTGCTGCTGGTTTAAGAACCAACTTTGAGTTGGTAGTCTTAATCCTGAGGCAAGGAGGAAAAATAAAACCCAAATATATTTCAGAATATATCACAGAAAAATTAGGAGCTCAACACTATTCAAATAAGTTTGAAAACTTGGATGAATTATCTTTTTTCCGATCCAAAATGATTTCCAAAAGGGAAATAAATCTAAATAGATTATTATCATGGAGAAACATAGTATTAATTGCCTTTTGATATAAATTGTCTTGTCATTTGCAAATTTTTTTTAATCTGGTTTTTCGGTTTCTCCCCCTTATGTAAATTCTTTTGTTGTTGAACTACATTTCACATACTACAAAATGCATTTTTTTAAGTGTCAAATTCAGTGGCTTTTGGTATAGTCAAAAAATTGTGCAAACATCACCACTATCTAATTCCAGCTAGATACATAATTCCAGATTTTTGTCACTCTGAAACAAATTCTATGCATTAACAGTTAAATCTCCAAAGCCCCTCCTCCCAGCTCCTAGCAACCACTAGCTTACTTTCTATCTGTAATAGATTTGCTTATTCTGAGTGCAGACAGAATGTTTATGTTCCCCTAAAATTCATATGTTGGGATCCTAACCCCCAAAGTAATTAGGAGGATATTTAGGTGGTGATTTAGGCCATGAGAGCAGATCCCTCATCAATGAGATTAGTGCCCTTATTAAAGAGGCTGGAGAGAGCTCCCTTGCCCCTTCTGCCATGTGAGGTTCTAGCGAGAAGATGACAGTTGATGTACCAGAAAATGGGCCCTCACCAGACATCAATCCACTGGTGCCTTGATCTTGGACTTTCCAGCTCCAAAACTGTGAGAAATAAATGTATCTCTTTTATAAGCCAGTCACGCTAAGGCATTCTCACAGCAGCCTGAACAACACGATGACACAGGAAATTCAAATAAATGGCATTGTTGTATGTGGCTTCTTTCACATAGCTTGATGTTTTCAATGTTAGTGCATGTTGTAGTGTATAGCAAATTAATCCTTTTATTGACAAATATTATATTGCTTGGATATATCATAGCTTGTTTATTCATTCATCAGTTGATAAACATTTGGGTGGGCTGTTTCTGCTTTTTGGTTGTAATGAATAACACTACTATGAACAATCATGGGCAAGGTTTTAAATGGGCCAATGTTTACAATTTTTTTCAAAACATAAGTAGGAGTGGAATTGCTGGATTTGAAGAACTGCTATCTCAGTCTATTTGGTGTTTCTGTAAAAAAAATACCTGAGATTGGGTAATTTATAAAGAAAAGAAATTTATTTCTTACAGTTCTGGAGACTGGGAAGTCCAGTCCAAGGTTGAGGGGCTGCATCTGTGAGGGCCTTCATGCTGGTAGGAACTCTCCGCAGAGTCCCAATGCAAACAGGGCCTCATATGGCAAGAGGGCTCTGGATAGACAGCCAAACTGGCTTTTATATGAGACCTACTCTCATGATATTCCATTAATTTATTAACTCATAATAAATGGATTAATCCATTCATGAGGCCAGACCCCTCCTGACCCAATCACCAATTAAAGACACTACACTCCAACTCTTTTTTTTTTTTTTTTTTTTTTGAGACAGAGTCTTACTCTATTGCCCAGGCTAGAGTACCCTGGCATCAGCCCAGCTCACAGCAAGCTCAAAGTCCTGGATCCAAGTGATCCTCCTGCCTCAATCTCCTGAGCAGCTGGGCTTACAGGGGCCCACTATAATGCCTAGCTAAAAGACCCCACCTCTTAATGCTCTGATATTCAGGATTAAGTTTCAACATAAGTTTTGGTGGGGATATTCAAATCATAACAAGTGGTAAACAGTTTTCTAAAGTGTGGTACCATTTTCCATTCCCGCCAGCAATGTAGGAAAATTCCAGTTTCTCTACAGAAACACCAACACTTTTTATTGTCTGGGCTTTTTTTGTTATTGTTGTTTGTTTGTTTTTATTGTATTTACCCCAGTGAGTGTGTGTGTCAAATTTTAAAAATTCATTAGGCATTGGCAATAGCAGTTCTTTCTCAATATTATCTCCTTGCTTATTATTTGTTTTGCTTTATTAATGATGGTTTTTGCCAGGCCAAAGTTTTCTTCTAGTTTTTATATAATCAAATTTTTCAATCTTTTTTGTATAGCATTTACATTTAGAAAAGTTAGCCTTTTCTTATACACAAGTTATAGAGGAATTCACCAGTGCTACCTCTTGGTTTTGGTTTCATTTTGTAAAAACACTTAAATCTTTCATCCATTTGGAGTTTTTCCTGCTGTGACATGGATCAAACTTTATCTTTTCCCAGATGATTAACCAGTTGTTCCAGCACCATTAATTAAAAAGTCCATTTCTGCTCCAGTGATTTGAGATGCCACTTTTATGATACCCTTTATTTCCATGTGTATTTGGGTCTATATCTGGGCTTTCTATTTGATTCTGCCAAGCTATTTATATACCAGTAAATAGCTTGTTTTAATTATAGAAGTTTTATAATTTTTTATTTTAGTATCTGTAGGTTTAGACCCACACATTCATAAATTTTCTATTTTCTTAACTATTCTTTTACGTAGTGTTACAGCTCTTTTAGAATTTGTCTAGTAGGTTTTCCGGTCTCTACTGGAAGACACCCCCCACAAAAAAAAAAAATGAAATGAAAAAAAAAGCTATTCTTTTATGTTTATTTTTCTACATAAACTTTGGTATTGTCTAGCTCCAGGAAAAGGAGGGGTGTTGTTGGTATTACATTAAATTAATAAATCAATTATGGAGAGATAACATCTTGATGTTGATGAATCATCTATCCAAAATAAATGTTTTCCTATTTATACAAGTATAATTCTTTATTTCAAAAATGTTTTAGATTTTTTTTGCATATAAATTTTACATTTTCTTATAAGGTTTATTCTTCACTTTTTTGTCTTCATTGTGAATGGGGTTTACCGACCATTATATGCTACACTGGATAAAATTTGTGTATGGGAAAACTACTGATTTCTGTATGCAAAGTTGATATCTTGCTACATTTATGTATATTTTTATTGATTTGGTATCATTGATAATTATCACAAAGTTTAATTTTATTATTGATTCTCTAGTATTTTTCAGGTTTATTGCTATGCTGTGCACAAATAGAAATAAAATAACTTTACTTCTTCTTTTCCAATTTTTATGCCACTAATTGATTTCTCTTATCTAATTGCATTGACAAATATGTCCAGTAGAGTGTGGATATGATAATGGATATAACAGGTATTCTTATCTTCATATTTTTAGTGGAAATGCCTTTAGTGTTTCACCATGAGGTAAAATACTACCTGTAGAACTAATATATGTAGTGATAGATAGATCAATCAATCAATCAATCAATCAATAGGTAGATATAAAACTATATACTGTATGTGTATAATTCAAGTATCAAATAAGTTAATATGTAATTAAAAATAAATTTGTTAAATCAGAATCCATTACTTTCTATCTTTTTATGCTTTTATGTTTTTATCTAGAACAGGAGTTTCAACATCTGTTGAGATAATCATAAGATTTTTCTTTTTAGATCGTAATGTAAGATATATTATTGGTCTTCTAATTTTGAATCTACCTAGTATATTCTTCTTGGACTAAATCCCCTTTGGCGTTGGCACATTATCTTATAAATATGTTGTGAATTTAATTCACCAATAATTTAACAGTAGAATTTTTGCATCAACATCAATAATATTGGTCTGTGATAATTCTCTTTTGTACTATTTTTATTAGGATTAAATATCTATACTTATGAAAAAGAAACAAAGTTTTCATCTATTTTTATCTTTTTAAGTATTTGTATAGAACTAAAACTATGTGGTCCTTTAAATTTTGATAGAATTTCCCTGTGAAACTATTTGGGCCCTGTGTTTTCCTGTGGGGTAATTCCTCTATAACTTTCTCTAATTCTTCTATGAAAAATGATGTATTGAAGGTTTCCATGTAAATAGGAACATGAATAGCAAAAGCATTTTCATAGAAAATTAATCATTTAGTTTATGTTTTCAAACATGTTTTGAGAGATCTGCAAAGAAATCTCTTACATTTTCTATTTTTCACTCTTATAAAAGTTATCTCATCTTGCCATTTCTTATTTTACATATTTGTTCTTTCTCACTTTTTTTGGTCATGTCTTATTTTGTGCATTTATGTTTTCTCACTTTTCTTCTTAAGATAGCTAGTGGTTTATCTATCCACTTTGTAAATTTTTTTCAAGCTACTAGCTAACTTAGGGGAAAAAACTCACTTTCTATATTTTGCAGTTTGTTTTTTATGTAGGCAGTTACATAAAAAACAGTTAATAGGCACTGTCCCCTAACATCTGTCCTGTCATTGTACCTTCCTATTAGCATGCTTAATTTTTAGCTGAACACATGACTACCACACATAAAGACATTTTTCAATCCAGATTGTAATTTGATATTGGCAAGTGACTAAATTCTGGCCAATACAATGTAATATGGTGGAGATGATGATTATAGTTTGCAGGAACGTCTGTAATGTAAATAAAATGGCTGACTAGATGAAGCCAAAACCACCCCGCCTCCCCACCCCCCCAAAAAAAGTTGCCATACACACTGTCTACTGTGGAATTTTACCCCCAAAAGGAATCTACTTCTACATTGTTTAACAAGCTGTTACTTTTAGATTTTCTACCAATTTCAAACAAAAAAGGAAAAACCCTATCTTATTCAAGAAATATATGTATATACCCACCACCTTATATCTAGAAAAATGTTCTCTGTGGCAGTTCAATGAAATATACTATATTTATAAAATATTCTTGAAAAGTATATGAATCTTTTAGTTTCTATGAAAATTATTCCTTGAACATTTGTCTATCCAAGAATCATTCCTTAACCTAAATTCAGTAGTGCTGGAAATGATTCAAGTTGGATATCTTTAGACCATCAAACACGTAATTTTATTCAGCTAGTTTTTAATATTGCTTTTGCTGCTCTTTTAATCTGTTTTCTTTTGTCTTCGAAAGGGATACACTCTTACCTTACAAAATCAGATTCTTTGGCTACTCAAGGTAACACTAATTAAATCGCAATTGACTGGCACTCCTGAAAGAATGCTGCAGTTTACAATGTCTTATTCTCATTATTCAGGAGACGCACAGTGTGAGGAAGGTGACTACACATTGATAAACTGTATTGTTTGTTTTGAAATATTGAAATGATAGAATTTTTTCAAATTTTTATTGATACATAATAATTGAACATATTTATGGGGTACATGAGATGTCCTAATACATGTAATGATCAAATCAGGGTAATTAGAATATTCATCACCTCAAACATTTACCATTTCTTGTGTTCAGTACATTCCTAATCTTTTCTTCTAGCTATTTTTTTATTTATTATTAAATCATAGCTGTGTACATTAATGCAATCATGGGGCACCATATACTGGTTTTATATGCCATTTGACACATTTTCATCAAACTGATTTAACATAGCCTTCCTGGTATTTTCTTAATTATTATGTTAAGACATTTATAGTCTACATTTAGTAGGTTTCACATGTACCCTTGTAAGATGCACCATAGATGTGATCCCACCAATCACCCTCCCTCCACCCATCCTCCCTCTTCTAGCTATTTTGAAGTAAGCAATAAATTACAGTTAACTATAGTCACCCTACTGTGACCACCAAAAACTACCATGTCTATCTAGCTCTATTTTTGTACTCATTAACAAACCTCTCTGCATCTCCCTCTCCTCCTTATCTTTTCCAGCCTCTGATGACCACCATTCTTTCTACTTCCTTGAAGTCAACATCTTGACTTGTGAATATAGTGACTATAGTCAATAAATGTGCAGGTACAGATATCCATTGACATACTGACTTCCTTCCCTTGGGATAAATAACCAGTAGAGGGATTGCTGGATCATATGGTTGCTTTACATTAGTTTTTTGAGGAAACTTCATGAACTTTTCCACAGTTGTGACCATACTAATTTACTTTCTTATCTACAGTGTACTAGCCACTTGTTGTGGTTTTGATTTTCATTTCCCTGATAATTAGTGATGTCAAGCATTTTTAAAATACTTTTTGGCTATTTGTATGATGTCTTTTCTGAAATATCTGTTGAGATAATTTTTAACTGGATTATTTGGGGGGGGTTCCTCTATGGAGTTGAGTTCTTTCTTTATTCTGGTCATTAATTCCTTATCACCTAGACAGTTAGAAAATACTTTATCCCATCATACCAATCGTCTCTTCACTCTGCTGATTGTTTTCTATACTGTGAAGAAGCTTCTTAGCTTGATGTGATCCCATTTGTCTATTTTTACTTTTGTTACCTATGCTGTTGAGATCGTAAGCAAAATTTCTTTGCTCCAAACCACATTCTAAAATATTTCACCAATGTTTTCTTCTAGTAGTTTCATAGTTTCAAATATCACATTTAAGTCTTTGATCCATTTTGGTTGAGATATATATATATATATATATATATATATATATATATATATATATATCTCAAACAAAATGGATCAAAGACTTAAATATATATATATATATTTTTTTTTTTTT
>CAUYPK010000767.1:0-18369 GCA_963574355.1 Loris lydekkerianus | reverse complement strand
GCAAGACACGACTATAAGAGGGACTTTACCTAAAAAATGCAATCAGTGTAACCTGGTTTATTGTACCCTCAATGAATCCCCAACAATAAAAAAAAAGAAAAAAAAAATTCTAGAATTTGTATAAAAGGAAAACCTTTTATATTTATATTTATTTATATTTATATTTGTATAAAAGGAAAATACTTCCATGGAGGAAGGGATAGAAAAAAATGAGCTAGCCTTGTCTTCCAAAGGAAGTGATTCAAATGCACCATCACTTAAGGAACAATCAACTATAAAAAATGATCCCCAAGAACCCCCTCCTGAAACTCTTGCAGTCAAAGGGATCAGCCCACATTCTCCCAGCACTGGCTCTGAAATGCTTGGCCATGAAGTTTAAGAAGTCAGGCATATTCCTTGTCCAAACCATTTGGCAGACAGACAGGCAGTGACAGGGCTTGCCAACTCTGCCACTTATAAAAGATCGATCTGATTCTTCCAAACTAATAGTTTCTTCTCTTTAGAAAATGAAGCACTTGAAGAAGTTTCTCTCACGCCGCTTAATTCTGACGTCAGGCTTTTTGCTCATTTTCTGACTAGCAAGCCATTGGCATGATGTTCACGATGCAGTCATCCCCGCGATGGACGGATGCTCTGTCTGATCCAACTGGGGTTTAAGAATAGCTGTGGGAGGGAAGAGGTTGCAGGTTTTCCCAGGAGAGCACAGCATATAGAAGGCCCCAGATTGCTGGGACAGGGACTGGCTCTTTCCATTCTAAGATAATAGTACTCAAGACTCCTTTGTTCATATGCTACTTCATTCATTCAGAGACTATCAAGCATCTTCTACATGCCCCAGGCACAGAACACAACAGAAAAAGTCCTGCCCTCGTAGAGTGAATATTTTAGTGGAAGGAGACAGATAATAAATGACATAAATAAAAGATATAATCTGTAATGATGCCAAGAGCTGCAAAGAGAGATTAAGTAGGGGAGGCGGCAGGGTGTGTGGGGAAGAGGCGCTGCTATTTTAGGGAGTACTTGGAAGGTTTCACTGAGCTGCTGATGTTTCACAGCTCACAGAGGTGAGGACTGCTGCACAGACACCTGGGGAAGAGCACTTGGGGCAAGGCCAACAGCCAGTGCAGGTGTGCTGGGGCAGGGTGGGCCTGGAGTATTTCAAAGACCAAGGGTGGAACAGGGCACTCCAGGGCAGGGGAGAGAGAGTAGGTCAGAGAGTGGTGGACAGAGGGACAGATCCTGCAGGGCCTTGAAGGCCACTGCCAGGCCTTAGGATCATTCTTCAGCCTGAAATGGGAAATCACTGGGGAGTTTCAAGCAGAAAAAGGACTCCACATCTCTTATGAACCACTGTTAGCTCATTTCTCAATTGTCTTATGACCACCATGTTAAAGGTAGGGAAAGTGAGGTTCAGAAAGATTAAGAGGGTTGCCTGCAGCACATAGCCTCAGATTCAGGACCTCTCTGTCTTTTAACTCAGAGTTCTTTCTGCTCCTGGGTAGTTTCCAAATATGCGAAACTCTTGTGCCTGCAAAGGGGAGGCCAGAGCCTAGAGGCCAGGAAAGGGGCAGATGGGTCTGGCTCTTCTTGAATCACTTGTTCTATAGCATCATTTGAGAGCACATATGGAAGGTGCCCTGGAAATTATCGAGTAGGGCACATGTGGCAAGAGTGATGAGAGATTCCTGAGAAGTTCCCAGTGATTCCTGCTGAACCCAGGTCCCCATGCCAGACAATCCTCTGTCTGAGCATTGAGTTAGGCACTGTGGTAGCTGTTAGTCATCTATGATGCTCCAGTGCCAGCCCCTGTTCCCACCTCCCCAGCCCTCACACGTGGACCCACTAGTTTCATTTGTGACACCTGGCAACTTTGCTATCATAAATACACAAGCAGCGCTTACACAGCTGGATAGCAAGTCATCCTTTCTATTGCACTGCCCAGCACTATACCTGGGCAGTGCATGGAAGGTGCCACAAAGCTATTATTTATCCCCATGGGCACTGGGCCCTGCCCTCCTGTGTGGCCCACAGCTGCTGGCCCCTATCGCTGGGTCAGCCTGGCTCACCATATGAAGGCTAGGGCCTGGCCTCAGAGCTTCCCTGGCTCAAGGCCCTTAGGTTGTGCTGGAAATAAACAGGCCAGTTTCCGCCAATCCAGGAAACAGGCCCATGTAAGGAGTGTGAAGGACATGGCTGAAATTTGGGGTGTGGAAGCCCAGAACTGAATTTCCTGCAGGCTGGGAGTGGCGGTGGCAGAAGCTAGCCCGGTGGAAACCTCCATCCACCCTGGAAAGACTCTCCAGCTCTCTTTGTGGGTCAGCTCCTTACAATGTCATCACCAGAAAGCTCTTCTTCCCCTTGTGGAGTACATCTAAGGTGGACAGATTTGCTCTTAGAGACACAGAGTGGCCAGAATTTTGAAGGCCCTCAGTACTCTCTGGCCCATCTCCTCAAAGAAAAAGAAAAAGGGCGAAGCAAAATTAGGAGGAAAGAAAGAAAGACTATAAAATTTAAACAAAACCACCCACCAATAGCTTGAGACGGAAAAAAGATTGTACCATATCATGGCAATTGTGGCCAGTTTGGCAGCTGAACTAAAGATGACTCATTCCTAGGCTCTGCTTGCATAATCTTCCCCAGCCCAGGCAGGAGAATGAAACTAGGAAACTAATGCAATGACATTTAGTAGCAAAAAGGAAGCCCACACAACATCTGTGCAAGGCCATCCAAAAATAGCGGGCTCTTCCATGCTTGGGTTTGGAAACTATGCATTTCACTTGACAGGCCTGAGTCGTGGCACATTTTTCTTGGACCACCCACACGCTAATTCAGTTCAGTTCAATTCAGCCAGCATTCATTGTGGGCCTACTGTGTGCCAGGCTCCATGCTAAGGATTTAGAAATGGGAAATCCAGGGATGGGGGAGGAACTAAGAGGAAAGTGTAGAGGTGAAGAATGAAGGGGTTTTGGAACCAGTGATGGAGCCAAACCTCAGCATGGTCCCTTACCAGCTCTGAACTTTAGTTCTCTTGTCTGTAAAGTGGGGATAGCTATGCCTACCTCGAGTTGTGTGAGGGTTAAATGAGATGAGGTATGTAAGTCCTCAGCAGGCTGATGGGCACATAGTAGGGCTTCACTGAATGGCAGCCGCTCCTATGCACCCTAGCAGACGTTACTGCACACACGTGCATGTGGATACTGCTGAACCAGTGGAGAAGAGGATGCCCAATGAAAGGATGGCCAATGAGGATGCCCAATGAAAGGATGGCCAATGAGGATGCCCAATGAAAGGATGGCCAATGAGGATGCCCAATGAAAGGATGGCCAATGAGGATGCCCAATGAAAGAGCTGTCAAGGGCAGCGCCTGTGGCTCACAGGGGTAGGGCGCCGGTCCCATATGCCAGAGGTGGTGAGTTCAAACCCAGCCCCGGCCAAAAACTGCAAAAAAAAAAAAAAAAGAAAAGAAAAGAAAAAGAAAGAGCTATCAAATCTGGTCAGGGTGGTTGGGAGATGCAGTGGGCGGGAAGAGGTCTTCGAAATAAGCCTTGACTCATGTCAGCTGAACTAAAATAAATTGAACTGAACAGGGGCAAATATTCCTTCCGTGCCTGCTGGGTGTGAGGCCTGCTGCCAGGTCCTGAGGCTACAAGAACAAAGGAGGTAAACCCGTCATCGATTAGTAAAATCAGAACAATAAAAACTAACACCAGTAACACAGGGAAGCATCCTGGTATAATGATTGCGGGTGCTGGTTCTGAAAACAGATTCCCTGTATACAAATCCCAGCTGTTTCACTCCCAGAGATATGGCTCAAGTAAGTTCTTTAACCATTCCCGCAGGCCTTAGTTTCCTTGCTATAAAATGTGGACACAAATAGCAACTTCGTTATAGGGTTGTTGTAAAAATTAAATGAAATGATGCTCACAAAGCACTTAGCATAGTGCCCGGTGGAGTGGTCCATAAGGGAAAACCACCCTACCTTCATCATCATCATCCCCGCCCTCCTCATCACCATCACCACCACACGGCACAGAAGACAGGGAGGCAGGGAGTCCTCCAGAAAGAGGAGAGGAAAGAGTCGGGAAGGCCAAAGAAATGGTGATTTTTGAAGTGAGTTCTGAAGGACGGGTAGGAGTTTGCCAGGATGATTCTGGAAGGAAGAGGTATTCTAGGCAGGCGGATAATATAAGAAAAAAGCACGCATGTGCAGAAAATAAATGTGCAGGAAATAGGAAATGGCTCTGGCTGACAGCCAGGCTGAAAGGTTGACCCGAATAGGGAGAGAGAGGGCAAGCAGGAAGGGAGCGAAAGTTCCTCCTGGTGCATCCCCGGCAGTCAGGAAGCTGGGGTCACAGAGCCCTTTCTTTGCTCTTGGCTTCTTTCCAGGAGACATAAGACAGAGACTTAAGGAGAATGCAGCCATGGTTACTATTGCATGTATTAAAAATACTGTCCCTTATGTTCCCGGAGTGCTTTGCACGAGGACCTTAAGATAAGCTCATCTTTGAATTCAGCCAGGAAAAAATATTGATAAAAATAATTTCTAACTTTTACTGGGAGTTTCCTATGTACCAGACTCCAACTGCTTTGAACATATTATCTCGTTTAATTCTCACAACAACCCTATGAAGTAGGCGCTATTATGCGTGCTGTTTTACAAATAGAGGAAATGAATTACAAAGAGGTTAATGGGTGTGCTGAAGCCACACAGTTAGGAACTCATACCCTGGGAGTCAGGCCCCTAAGTATGCTTTCTTACCTCTTTTGTATTAATAATAACGAAAGCTCTGTTTTTCTCTCTTCTTGTCTTGGCTACACGGAGCCTCAGCTAAATTTTGTGATAAAGTGCAGTATCTTTCCTTAGCCCAGACTCTGGTATAATAATTTTTTTTTCTTCTAAGGCAGTGGCTTTCAACCTGTGGGTCACGACCCCTTTTTAACAATGAAAATACATTGCGGAAGGTTGAGAACCAAGGCTCTAAGGTACTCCAATCTCTAGCCGCAAACATTCGATCAGGTTTTCTTCCCATTATACTCCTTTTTGTAATTTGCATTCCCACTGCACTGCTCCAGATTTGCTCTGCACTGCCAAGCCTCCATGCCTTTGCTCGACCCAGTCCTCCCACCCAAGATAAAATTTTTTTTAATGACATAGAAATTTTGTAATTTTTGTGAGCGGAAAAAGTAAATTACAAGACTACATGCGTAGAAGTACCATAAACTCCTATCTTTAGTCAATACTATTCAAATGTATAAATATATACACAGAGAGTGCCTCCCTAAAAGTGTACATATTTTCAGAAAGAAAAAAGCTAAGTCTGGGCATGGCAGCTCACACCTATAACCCTAGCACTCTGGGAGGTCAAGGTGGTTGCATTGCTTGAGCTCAGGAGTTTGAGACCAACCTGACGAAGAATGAGACCCTGTCTCTACTAAAAATAGAAAAATTAGCCAGGCATTGTGGTGGATGCCTGTAGTCCCAGCTACTCCTGAGGCTGAGACATCAGACTTGTTTGAGCCCAGGAGTTTGAGACCAACCTAGGCAAGAACAAGACCCTGTCTCTACTACAAATAGAAAAAAGTAGCCAGGAGTTGTGGTGGGTGCCCGCAGCTACTTGGGAGGCTGAGGCAGAGGGATCTTGCCTCAGGAGTTTGGGGTTGCAGTGTTGCCACGGCCCTCAACCGTGGGTGACAGAATGAAACTCTGTCTCAAAAAAAAAAAAAAAGGAAGGAAAAATTGTATTAATATTATAATATTCAGTCTGAGAACAACAGCTCATGCTTATAATCCTAGCCCTCTGGAAGGTCAAGGCAAGAGGATCACTTGAGCTTAGAAATTTAAGACTAGTCTGAGCAAGAGTGAGACTCTAGCTCTACTGAAAGTAGAAAAATTAGCTCGGCATGAGGCAGGTGCCTATGGCCTGAGGCAGGAGGATCACTTGAACCCAGGCTGTTGTCACAGCACTCTAGCCTGGGCAACAGAGTGGACTCTGTTTCAAAAAACAAAAGTTATAATACTCAATATATACCAATAATAAAAGATGAATACAAGTCACATTGAGTATCTCTTGTAATTGCAGAAGCAAAGATGACTTGAGTATTTTACCTTTCTTAAAATGTCCCTGAATGTTCACAGGAAATACACCTTATAGTAAATTGTTATTTTTAAGAAAAATGTCAGTTCAATTTTTATTTTTAATTAACACTTTAGCTGTTGGCTTTCAGCTTGGAGGAAGTGAAACTGCAACTTTCTTCAGTCATCTGGAATCCGGGTTCATCCAACACAAGCCACCTTCACCATGCCATCTGCATTCAACCCCAAAGAGGTCAAAGTCATGTACCTGAGGTGCACTGGTGGCGAAGTCAGTACCATGTCTGACCTGGCCCCCCCAAATCAGTCCCCTAGGTTTGTCTTCAAAAAAGGGTGGGGATGACATTGCCAAGGCAACCAGTGACTGAGGGTCTGAGGATAACAGTGAAACTGACTATCCAGAACAGACAGGCCCAGACTGAAGTGGTACCTTCTGCTCTGCCCTCATCATCAAACCCCCCAAGGAACCACTGAGAGACAGAAAGAAACAGAAGAACATTAAACACAACGGAAATATCACTTTTGATAAGATTGTCAACATTGCCAGACAGATGCAGCACCAACCTTAACCAGAGAACTCTCTGGAACCGTTAAAGAGATCCTGGGGACGGCCCAGTCAGTGGGCTGCAATGTTGACGGCCACCACCCTCATGACATCATAGATGACATCAACAGTGGTGTTGTGGAAAAAGTAGTTAAAAAGTACAAAGGAAAATGATTCAATAAAGGAAAAAAAACTGTAAAGAATGATTTTCTTATTACCATTTTAACCATTTTTAAGTGTACAATTCTATGACATTCGGTACATCTACACTGTTGTGCAACCATCTAGCCTCATTCCTCACTGTCTTTCCACAACTAGAGGAATTTTCACCTTCTTTTTAAAGCTTTCTCTGTCATCCCCTCACCCCCTAGCAACAATGATGGCTCGTCCGTCTCCAGTCCGTCATTACAGGGAGTGTCACTGTGCGTCATTCATGCCATGCTGTGGTAGAGGTCAAGTGAGCAGTCCCTAGAGCCTTCATGTTCTGTACTTGACACCTGCTAGCTGTGTCTGTCCTAGCACAGCTGGGGAAAGTCACTTAATCTATCTGTGCCTCAAATATGTTCAGCTTTAAAAATAGTCATTATTAGTCCATTTCACAAACAAGGAAACCAAAACTTACAAAGGTTAAGAAGTTTGCCCAAGGTCAAAAGCAAGCAGTCTAGCCCTAGAACGCACATGCCTAACCTCTGCCTCTCTAACACTGGAATTTATTGATCACTTATTACATGGCAGCCTCTAAGCTAGAAACTCGGTGGGATAACCTGTTCAATCCTCACAACTAGCCCCATAGAAAAAGTTATTCTTATCCCATTTTACAGCTGCAGAAACTGAGCCTGGGAGAGATGAAATCATTTGCCTAAGTTCCTCAGCAGAATCAGAATTTGGTGACCATAAAGAATGCCTTATGGGCGGCACCTGTGGCTCAAGGGTAGGCCCCTTATACTGAGGGCGGCAGGTTTGAACCCGGCCCCAGCCAAACTGCAACAAAAAATAGCCAGGCGTTGTAGTGGGCACCTGTAGTCCCAGCTACTCAGGAGGCTGAGACAAGAGAATCACCTAAGCCCAGGATTTGGAGGTTGCTGTGAGCTGTAACGCCACAGGGCACTCTACCAAGGGCGATAAAGTGAGACTCTGTCTCTAAAAAAAAAAAAGAATGCCTTCTTTTTCACTACTCTATGTAAAAATGTTTGATTTCTAAAGTATATACCTAAGGATGGAAATGATGGGTGCAAAGTGTTCACATGGCAGAAAAGAGCAAGGCTTTAAGAGTTCAAAGAAGAGGGTTCAGCAGGACTGGAATAGCCTTCACGGAACCAATGAGGCAGCACTGGACCCTGAAGACTGGTAGTGGACAGCCCGTCCCACCTTGGGCTAGTAGTGAAGTGGGGGTCCCTGGAAGCTGTTGGATCTCAGCTGACACAAGTGAGGCTGAAATGGGGTCTTGGCTGGGTCTGCTGCCCAGGAGAGGCCAAAGCCCAGCTAGAGATGGTCAGTGTTAAAGAGAAACTCTATTTAGAGAAGCCCAATTAGAGCAGGAAGAACACTAGTGTTCAGGTCCACAGGCACATCCAGCTGGGCATGGGAGCGAGGCAGTGTGGGAAGACCCCACCCGGGACTCTCAGGCCTCGGTTCCACGGTTACAGCTTTCTGTACTGAAAGCAAAGCCCCCACCACTGTGAGTGCCCTTCTGCCACCTTAACAATGACTCAGGTCTCCAACAGGGTAAGATAACAGGAAGCATTCCAGGGAGCCAAAGGAAAACAGGCATGTGAAGGGTGGAGACAGAGGGGAGGAGAGAAGCAGAGAGCCCAGAACAGGGCAGGGAAAGGGCTCTTGAGAAGCAGCTGTTTGTTTGTAGTTGAGGCCTTCCTGGGAAGCAGCATCACCTCTTCCTCCATCCAGTTCTCCAGACTCTGCTTGTCAAAGCTTTGCTAGTTTAGTTCAGGTTGTGTGCTTGAAAGTAATCGTGCTGCCTTTCTGAGGAAATGTTTGGTCATTCAAACCCTCTGCAAATAATGCTTCGCCTTCCCACTTGCTGTCCTGGCTTTCTTTTCTGGTCAGCATCCACTGAGTTCCCCATTATGTCCTCTCTATAACTAGCACTGTGATTTTGTTTCTTTCCAAAGGAAAGAGGGCTGACCATGAGTAACACCAACTGCTTCTACCATTTTTAAAGCCTTCCTCTGGTCCAGGACTTGCTTCAACTAATTTTTACAACAATCCCATGAAGTGGAGTTGATTATTAACTCATTTTACTGGTAAGGAGTCATGGATCACACACATAAGAAGTGGCTGACCTGGAATTTGAGGCCAGACCTGCCTGATGCCAAAACTGTTACCCCAAAGTCTTCTCAGGAGTTTGGGCTACAGTGGGGGTCCTTGACTTTTCTGGTTTAATCCTGTAATAAAACACTACCACTTATGACTTATCCCATTAATCCCTTTATACTTTAAATCATGAATTTTACTAAGCCCTGGAAGTGTGGAAAAGCTAAAATTGGGAAAATATATACCATGTGGTAATAGGGTGCTAATAGGGTTATCTGGTCAGGATTGAGGAGAGGCTTTTGAAGAAGGTTCCAAGAAACATGAAGGCTGAGTAAGAGCAGACCAGGTATAGAAAATGGAAAGGTGTTTAGGCAGAGATAAGATTTGGAGGTGCTAAGGTTTGGAGGTGTAGGATGCTAGGGCTTCTTCAGAGACACACCAGTGGTCTGCTAGGGTGGAAAAGGCAGCAGATGAAGGTAACAAGGACTTGTCTGTCTGTCTAAGGAACTTGGACTTCATCATAATGAAGTGGTACGGAGCCACTCAAGGATTTCCAACAGGGGAGTGCTGAGGTCAGTCTCTTGTCTGAGTTGGGTTCTGCTTGCTTGGCTTTCAAAGAGGCAGCGGTAGCACTGTGGACAGCACATGAAACCCCAAAGCTTAGTCCTGAATATGACCCTAAATAAATCACTTCCTCTCTTGGAACTCAGTTTCCTCATTTGTAAAAACTGCCGAGGTAAGCCAGATGGTCACTTGGATCATTTCCCACTCTCAAGAAAAAAAAAAACTATGATTCCTCTAGAAAAAACAATGAGGAGACCAGATCCCTTTCTAGTTTTCTGATTCCACTATAGAACCAAAGAAGACAGTCAGATATAAGAGTTTAGAGTTCAGGACAGAGGTCTGGTTGGAAAGAGAGATTTAGGAGCCCTTGATATAGACAATATTTGAACCCCTAGGTCATCTCATCTAGTCCCATGACTTCAAGCATCTCCTATATCAGGGGCTCCTCATCATACCTCTCTCTCTGGAATTCCAAACTCATATATCCAACCACCTTTGAAGTATTCCCACATGGATGTTCAACAGGCACCACAAACATGTGCATGATAAAATTCCTGATCTTCCCACCCCACTGCCCAACCTTCACCACCCACGTCTGCCCCACCTCAATTAATGGCAACTCTACCCCTCTAGTTGTTCAGG
Source organism: Loris lydekkerianus (assembly GCA_963574355.1). Taxonomy (NCBI): domain Eukaryota; kingdom Metazoa; phylum Chordata; class Mammalia; order Primates; family Lorisidae; genus Loris; species Loris lydekkerianus. The sequence goes on along the minus strand of CAUYPK010000767.1, from coordinate 8,257 downwards.
TGAAAAATGCAGACCTCGTCCTTAGCTCTATAGTTCTCATATGTCCTACTCAATCCAACTTGACATATATGCAGAGTCCACTTCCATCACTACCACCAGCTGTCAGCCACCATTATCATTTACCTGGATTAGTGAAATCACCTCCTAACTTGCCTCCTCCATTACCCCCATGGTCTACCCTTAATGCTGCTTTTTAGAATATAAGTCAGATAGAATATGAGACTCTCCAATGACTTTCCTTCTCATCAGAATAAAAGTTGAAGCCCTTATCCAGACCTACACAAGGCCCTGTGTGATATGTACCTTTCACTTCTGCTCTGATCTCATTTCCTCCCACTGTCCCCCTTTACCCTGCTCCAGCCAGTTCCTTGAACTCCTGCCTCAGGGCCTTTGCACTTGCTGTTCCCTCTGTTTGGAATGCTCTTACCTAAATCACTACAACACTCCCTCACTTGCTTTGGGTCTTTGCCCATTGTCACCTTGTCAGGCCTTCCCTGATCATTCTAACTAAAATAGTGTCCCCTGCCTCACTTGGTCCTTTCACTTTGTTACATTTTTCATCTTAACATTTATCACCGTCTAACGAATATTTGTTCTCTATCTCCTCACCAACAATCCAAGTTCCACTCATGGCAGCTTGGACCTTGTTTTTTTTCACAGCTGCAACTACAATGCCAAAAGCAGTGCCTAGTGGGTTCTCAGTATAAGTGTTTTGCACAGGAATATGCATAACCCAACTTGGCAAGGTCACATATCTGGAAGTATAGAGCAGAGATTTGAATACAGGCATAGTCTGCTTAAAGGTTTCGTGCTGTGGCTCAGCTGTTGTACCAGTTAATGAGCGGCCTGGGCCAGAGGAAATCTGAAGTCCCTCAGCAATTCAGCCCTATACTTAGAAATAAACGCATGGGGCAGGGGTTCAGGTAGGTAAGAGCAATAAAACAGAGCACATGTGGCAGTTCCCAGGCCGTCCTCTATCACCCACCCTCTCTGCACCACGTACTTGCTTTCAATGAAGAGGGCCATGGGGCCATGGGGGTGGGGCCATCTTCTGGGAAGATATGGTGGAGTAAAAATGAAGGCACCTTGCTCTTCCCTCCAGACAGCAGAAATCACTGACTTCTCAAAAAAGAATGGCAAGGTGGGGCCGGGGTCTCCACTACTTTGCCCAGTTACCACCCAGGAGAAAACCCCAGCGGGGAAATGGGCCAGCAAAACCCTAATGGGGGGACCCTGGCAGGTGGCAGAAACAGGAATTAAGAAGAGAGAACAGCTGGGCGCGATAGCTAACGCCTGAAATCCTACCACTTTGGGAGGCCGTGGTGGGTGGATTGCCTGAGCTTATAGGTTCGAGACCAGCCTGAGCCAGAGCAAGACCTTGTCTCTTAAAAATAGCCGAGCGTTGTGGTGGGCACATGCAGTCCCAGCTACTTGAGGGGCTGAGGCAAGAGAATCGCTTGAGCCCAGGAGTTTGAGATTGCTGTGAGCCACAGCACTCTACCGAGGGTGATAAAGTGAAACTCTGTCTCTACAAAAAAAAAAAAAAAAAAAAAAAAAGAAGGGAGAAAAAAACCTCAAGAACAGACGGCCGGGGACATTTTCCGCGAGGGGGCGCACGCGGGAGGGCGCAACTGGGGAGGGGGCTGGGCTGCGTGAACGTGGCGGTGGCTGCTGGCGTCGCCTCCGGCTTAACTCTGATCACCTCCTCTGCCTGGCCACCGAGGAGAGGGCCTCGGGGAAGACTCCAGTCTGGGTGCCCACAGGTCTCCTCAGCGGCCGCACTCCCCGGGCTTGTGCACCTGGCCCCCTGCGCGCACCAACGCGGCTGCTCGCCCACCGGCCTGTGTACTTGGGGGTTTGAGACCCTGGCCTGGAGGATCTTGCAGCGCCTTCCACAGATCCCATGATTTGGGGGTCCCCCTCTAGACTGCAGCGTCAGGAGTGGCTGCACAGCTGGCCTTAGTGCAAGTACTTAAAGGGCATTGGCCAGTGGTGGACCCTGAGTCCTCCGACCTCTTGGCAGAAGGCAGTGCCTCTGTCCTTGAGAATCAAAAGGGCAGGGGGCCTGGTCTCTTCAGCCAGGGCTGGGAACTACATGTTTGCAAAGCTGAGAAAATGCTCCCGTCTGGAAGATGGGCCACCCAGATTCCTGCCTCGCTGTCTCACTGACTGTGTGATCTCAGACCAGTTACTTAGGATCCCTAACTTTAAAACCTGTACCAGTGTAGATAAGATGTCTTCTACTGTTTCTCCAGGACAGGAGTTGTGTCTTACTGTTTCCCCTGGTCCCTGAATTCAAGTGGGGAGAGTACATTCCACGTAAGACATGATTGTCTTTATTGTAATGTATTCCTGTTGTGGAGTGTGTGTGTGTGTGTGTGTGTGTGTGTGTGTGTTATTTGAACCAGATGTTCTCATCCCATGTGCAAAGTTATAAATGGCCCCTATTGTCCTGCAGCTGGGGACATAGAGCAGAGATTTCACAGACATGCCAAATTCATCTTAAGGTTCAGTTAAACCCCAAGCTCAAGGGACCAAACCACAGCCTGCTTGGCCAAAGTTTTCTATTTCCCAAAAATTTCCCTGCACCTTTGAGGAGGGGTGATATCTCAGAGTTGTGGATGTGCCCCAGAACTCTCATGAGAACTGATAAGCCTCAAAGTCAAAGCCTGGGTGACTGAAAAGCAAGCTTGGTGAGTGTCAGGGTGAACTTAGGTGAGGCCTCAGTTGTAAAGACAGGGTCTGTTCAGCAGCAGCTATGGTGAGGAGGGGGTAGGGTTTTAGAGCTTCAGAGGGAAGTATCTAGAACATTACACTTTACAGCTTCAACCACATCTGGTATTTGTAACTATCTCTCCTGTGCCAGGCATTGTCTGATTTAAGGGTGCACTGTTTAAGGTCATTACTGCAGGCAAAAGGGGGCTCAACTCAGCTGGAGCCTCCTGAGAAGCATACAGAAGGCCTCCCAGATTTGTCTGAAACTGGGCTTCAGAGAGGTTAAATAGCCTGCCCAAGTCACACAGCTGGTGAATGAGTCATTGGCCTAGTGGGGATTAGAACTTTCTGTTCTCAGAGGCCATGCTTTTCACACAATACTGTGACTTGCTGTGGGACTCTGGGTCCAATCAGAACAGTGTTTCTCACCTGGGCAGGGAGATGACAGTCTGCCTGCTTCCCCACCGGGAAGGTCCTGAGGACCCAGGGAAGAGCAGAGGAGATGCTCACAGCATAGCATGGCATGAGGTGTCTGTGGGGGGTATCCTTCTGGGCATGGAGACCGACAAAGAAATGGTGAGCCAGGCCTGAAGAGAGACCCCGGGAGCCAGGCTGCCTATCTGACTCCTCTCCCCCACCAGAACCAGGGTCTCCTAGGCTGGGAGACCTCAAATCTGGCACCTGGTTTGCATCAAGACATTCCTGACTACTGAGGGAAGCTTCTCATGGAGACTCACTCTTCCCAGTTACAGAACTTTACAACTTACCGTGTATGGACAAGCACTTTTTAAAATCTCCCCAGACTTCTTTGAGGTGAGCAGAAAGGGTGTTTTTCTTATCCTAATTTTACAGCTGCATGGGAGGGAGCTTCCAGACCACAGCCCAGCCTCTCCCCTTACAGAGGCAGATAATGTGCCCCAGAGAGGGGATGTCACTTACCCAAAGCCATACAGCTAATAAATAGTAGAATCACTGACCAAAAATGAACTCCTCTGGCTTACAGGCTACTGTTCTGCTAATATACTATTTGACTCAGCGTGTTCAGACTTCTGGGACCTCCCCTGGAAGCTGTCATTTAAAATAAGTCTGCTTAACAGAGTTTCCCCCAACATCTATCTTTTCCTCATGAAAGTCAAGTGAAGATTAAGGAAGAAAGAAGACTGCCATTATTCTGACCCTGCTCCCTGCCAGTTATGGGGGATGGGGTGGTAAAGGGGAAGTGAGGGGTGTGGCAATCTGTCCTGGGTCCTAATGGTGCCCTGTGGCCATGTGGTCTTTGGTGGCTAACTCACACCCTTCCCCCCTTTTCAACCTAGCCTGTGGTTATTGATAGCCACACTGCTCCCGTGGCCTGCAAGGAAGGCCTTCTTCAGCAAGGGTCCATTTAATCACAACCAGAGTGGTGACAAAGTGGACTCCCACATTTTTTAATAACCAGTAGCTACAAAGAGGACTGAAACAAATTGAGTTTTATCAACGGAACCCTCCACTGCCCAGGAAATTTTATTACTTTGCAGCCTCTACTCACAGAGCTTTCTGCTTAATAAAGTATTGATGGAAACATACATTTCCCAAGTCTGGTCTCCGAGGAGTAAAAAGGGGAAAAACCCAACTAATTCAGAAATTCAGAGACTTCTTGCAGAAATGCGAGAGACCTAGCTGAAGTTTTACTTCCTCTTGACAGATTTTGGAGGGATGCTGGAAAAACAAATTAATTAAGCAAGTTGACAGGCTGATGAAACAAAAGTTTTGTGGTTGAGCTATAAAAAGGTTAAGTGTTTAAGGGTTTATCATGGAAAACCCAGAGGAATTCTAGCCAGCTGCTCAAGTGGGTGCTGCTATAATTCCATGGTTTACACCGGACTGGGCAGCAGCTGGGTCTTGGTTCCCAGCAGGGAGTGTGTCTTCATTGTTTGATCCAACTGAGAAATTCCTCTTCTATTTTGAAATTTTTAATAACTGCCTTCCTTCCTCTCCCCCAACCCCAGAAAATTAGTTTATGAATGGACCTCATAGTGATTCATCTATCACTACCATAACAGAGATGCTAATTTCTGCCCTTTGGAGTAAGTAGACAACGAAGTTAAGCTCGGTTTTCCTCCCCAAATGTGATCCTGAGCATTCAATGGCTCCCTGTTGTCTTTACGAAAAAAGCTTAACCTTCTTTGCAAGATATTTCAGGTCCTCCCAACTGGGACCCAAACTATCTTTCCAACTTAATATCTTAACAACTCTGTATCATATACCATCTGCCCCAGCCAAGTTGCTAAGTACTTCCCAACCATTCTTCCCCAAACAAAAAGATACTTAATTTCAGTGAAATCTTCCCTTTCCTTCCACAGGCCCTGTCCTGCCTCCCATATTGATGCTTTGGGTCACTTATTTGACCTTACACGATTATAAGTATGACCAATTTAATCCAACATCTGCACAATTACATTTCTTCAAGCAAATAATAAAAATAGTGAACTTTCTGACTGACTGAATGAATGAATTTGCAATCAGCCCCTGGCAAGTACTCTAAAGCAAGGCAGGAACAGAATGATTGGCTTGAGGCCTTGTTCCATACAAGGAAAGGCAAACTGTCATAACAATCTATTAGCCTAAAGGCCAATTCATTTAACTGACCAGCTTCATTAGGAGTTGTTAGCACATCAAAGCAGTGTTTATTGAACCTGGCAAAGTGTCAAATTGTGCTTGGATTCCTCAAACTTTTCTAGAACTAGCAGATAACATCTGCTTTCTTTTCAAGAGGAAAATAGTTTTCTTTCCCTGAGCACACAATATCTCTGTTCCCTCTGTAGACTAAGTTTTCAAGCTGCCTTGGGGTATGGGTTATTTAAAGACACACAAAATGTCTTTGTTTCTCAGTAATATTCCCCTTGGATTCCTTTCACTGACAGCAAACAGCTCCCCATTATAAGACCCATTTGCTTGCTTTTAAAAGGACACCACTCTATACACTTCTGGTTGCTATCTTTACGTGAAATTGTTCTGTCCCCCTTAATATCATTTCTGTGGTTATGGCTTTTTTTTTGGAGACAGAGTCTTACTCTGTCCCCTGGGTAGAGGGCCATAGTGTCACAGCTACAGCAACCTCAAATTCTTGGGCTCAAACCATCCTCTTGCCTCAGCCTCCTGAGTAACTGGGACTACAGGTGCCCCATCACAACACCTGACTTTTTTCTATTTTTAGTAAAGACAGGATCTCATTCTTGCTCAGGCTGGTCTCAAACTCCTAAGCTCAGGCAATCCACCTGCCTTGGCCTTCCTGAGTGCTAAGATTACACATGTGAGCCACTGCACCTGGCCTGGCACTTCTTTAATGTTGATATGGAAAGACCCCAAGCTTCATGTCCCTTTCCCTGAGGGGGGGGGGAAAATCTTCCTCCTCTTTTTTAAGAACTAATAATTCTATTTTGCAAATATGCCATTTCAGCCTCAGCTGTTGGAACCAATGGATGAGGCTGCTTAGTTAAAGATTAGATAAGTGGGGTAGCTGCCCTGGTTACCCCCAAAGACATAAGCACACTTTCCAGGGTAATGACAGCCACATCTGGGAACCTTGGGCCTTGCCCCCTCCCCCTTGCTGAGGCCTCTTGCTTTCTGTTCAAACAGGAGTGGGAGAATAACTTCTGCAGCTGATTTGTGACTTTGTGGCACCTCAGCAGGGGAGCAGAAGGGGGGGAGCACTAATGGGAAGCATGGTTGATCTAGTGGGGAGGGCACCCACCAGCCCAGAGGCCCAGGCTTTGCATAACTTAGCCAGTTCCTGGGGGAGCATAAGCAAATCATCTTCTCCTCAGTTTTCTCAGCCATGAAATGGGGAAGATTCATTAATTATCTTCTTTTGGGTTTCCCTGGAAGCTGACCTTGAGTCAAGGATTCAAATATAAGTAGTTCATTTGGGAAATTACCCCTGGGAACCCAGGTTAAGGGTGTAGATGTGATACAGAAAAGGGAAAGAAGCCAATACAAGATGTGCCATTGAGCAAGTCATCACCTGAAGTTTAGTCTTTTTTGTTGTTGCAATTGTCATTGCTGTTTAGCTGGCCCGGCCTGTGTTCGAACCCACCAGCCTGGCTGTATGTGGCTGGTGCTCTACCCACTGAGCTATGAGCACTGCCTTGGAGCTCAGTCTTTTGGGGGGCACTCTGGGAGACAAGATGGACATTCCATACCCCTGCCTAAGGGGAGAGGAAGCTGGAGGTTTATCCACCAAATCTCTCATTAACGGGGGGTTGTTTGCAGGGGCATAAACTCTTGGCTTTTGCTCCTCGCTGGCCCACAATGCTTGTTGGTATTGGAAGTGAGCAGCCTTCATTGTGGAGGTGAATGCGGAGGAGATAGGAGCATACTCGTGATGCCATTGTCTGCTCTGGTAGTTGACCTTTATATTTCCTCCAGCCCTGAAAAGCTTTGCACTTGGGCAAAGTGGGGTGATTTAGGGCCTTGGGATGATATGCAAGATGAGATGATATGCACCCTTTCCAACAGGCTACAAGCACCCTTCCTCTTCTCAGAGGAGCAGAACAGAGTTCATCTCTAACTATTTAGAATGCTGAATTTTCCTGCTGCCCATAGGAGAAAGTGAGGGTCCTAGAGACTGTAGCACCTACTTCTCCCATTGCATCCAGGACATGCCTACATTCCTCAGCCTAGCTTCCGAACCTTTTCTCAGTCTGATTTCCAGCTACCTTATCTTTTGCTTCCCAACATAAACCACCCATCACTGTTAGTCTTTTTCTCCCCTCAGTTCTGCACAGGTTGTTCACACAGATACCCTTAGACTATCTTTTGTCTCATTGACCTGTCAGAATTCTAGACATCTTTCAAGGCCCAAGACAAGCTCGTCTCCCCTAGGGAGTGTTTCACAACACCCTAGGGTTGGAAATGTCTCTCTCCTCTGAGCATCTGTTGCCTCTGACACTCCTCCAGCCCTTATCACACCAGACTCTCTTTCTCAGGGATATCCTAGTCCCTCTCAAATGGAGAACAACTTCTTCCTACCACTCTGCTGCCTAACGTGTGTCCTAGAGATAGGAAATGCTGAAATAATGAATCAAGTCATTCAGTTCAGTGAGTATTTATTGAGCACCTGAGTGAGAGATGTTGTACAAGGAGAAATGGAGCAGCTCAAAGATAAATAAGACCCCATCACGGCACTAAAGGACTTTGGAATGAGAGTTGTTCTAATAGAAAGTCAGAGTTGGTAAAAATGGCCCTTGGAGATCAGCAGGCACAAATCCTTCCCCTAACAAATAAGGAATCGTGGAGGAAAACTGACTTGCCTAAGGTCATATAGCCAATTAGTAGTTTTACACGTATGTATTAATAATAAAGGACCCTAGACTTTCATTCCCATTATTTGTATATGTTCAGAGACAATCTTTCTTTTCTTTTTTTTTTTTTTATTATAGATAAAAATATGCACCATAGATGTGGCCCAACCCATCACCCTCCCTCCACCCAAACCTCCCCACTCCCTTCCCCTTCCTTGGTCCTTTCCTCATAGTCTTGTGGTATAGTTGGGTTATAGCCT
>CAUYPK010000766.1:0-62864 GCA_963574355.1 Loris lydekkerianus | reverse complement strand
GGAACTTTATTATGTTTTACAATATTTCTTGAAATAGTAGTCTGAGACAAGGGTATATGTCAAACTTTGTAAATGTAGAATATAAATGTCTTAACACAATAACTAAGAAAATGCCAGGAAGGCTATGTTAACCAGTGTGATGAAAATGTGTCAAACGGTATATAAAACCAGTGTATGGTGCCCCATGATTGCATTAATGTACACAGCTATTAATAATAATAATAATAAAAGAAATAGTAGTCTGAGGTCACCAGTTATCAAATGGTAATACCACTAGGGGTGTTTCCTTGGATGATAGAACAAATATGTCCCCTAGAAGAGTTGTAATACCAATTAAGGGGTGTTTCCTTGGATGAAAGAACAAATGTGTCCCCTACAAGAGTTGTAATCATGCCTTGGACCCCATGCCTCACACATAAATAAAAGATGCAGCTGTGCTCTGACTGTGAAGGTTCTTGTTTAAGGATATATCACCGTGGTGTCCTGGCCATTCAAGGCAGAAATAAGTAGCACCATCTGCTGTATCTACATTGCTGATAGTGAGGGTAAAATCTGTCCCAGAATGACTGCCACTGAATCGTGTTGGGACTCCTGAGGCCCGGGTGGATGTATCATATACCAGGACTTTAGGAACTTGGCCTGGTCTCTGTTGATACCAAGAAAACTTGGTTTTCTCATTGGGATTTGTTTTGCAGTTGATGGTGGCTCTGTCTCCAGGATAGAGAGCCAGGGTAGCTGGTGCCTGGGTCACGCCTTTGCCCAATTTCAGGTCTACAGTAACAGAAGACATGCAGAAGTCAACATACATACAGAACCTACTTAAGACATATGAATATATATCTATTTGAATTGTTCAAGGAAGCACCTCTGAGTGACAGATCAATTTTTCTTGGGGAAAGATTCTCTCAGGTGCATACACAGTATGATGATTTCAAGGCCCCCTGTGGCAGCTTCCGTGGGAAGGAAACTCAGCATCATATCCCCTCTTGTACTTCTCACCTGTGATGAAGAGCAGCAGAAAGCACAAGAGCTGAGATGGAGGTCCCATCTTTCTCAGAGAGCTCAGACCCACTCCAGCTCACCTTCCTTCTCTCTTGAGGACCCTTTAATAACAACTCTGGGAGATGAGAACTCTCTGGGGAAGGGCTATGCAAAGCAGAGTTCAGTTGGAGCTGAAACTGTAGGGTCAGTAAGCAGAGACTGGTTTTCTGTGCTTCCTCATCGTTATCAGACATGCATGAACAAACTTGCAGTACTTTCTTGGAACACACGGCGACACAGTGCACAGTGGCCTACTGACCTAACCAGGGAGGCTGACAGGATGACCTTCTCTGCTCCATGCTGGCTACTCACAATTAAGGGAGCCAGTAAAAGCCATGATGTTCTTCAGGGTGAGGCTCAAAAAATTATAGTGACATAAGAATACAGCAAACAAAAAGCATATTTAAAGAGGATAAGGGTAGAAGATTTGACTACTGGTCTCATGCCTTTATCTTATTTTGAAGATAAGCAGAGAATAGAGTGTGATATTGTATGTTAGCATCTAATTGTTTAAATATAAACCACAGCCAATTCACTACTTTTTCTAAGAATTATATAGTGCAGTTTTGGAAAAGACTATATATTACCTGGGGCATACTAAGTTTCCTCCAGAAAAGGGTAATTTCATCCTCCCAAATAGTTTTTCCATTAAAGATCCTTTCCATTATTTCTGTTCCATTGAACTATTTTAATGATTGTGGTTTCAAAACTCTCTGATATGCTCTCACTCTTTCTTGATTTTAACATCAAATGATCTATGCTCTCTATCCACTGTGTTAAGTCAATTCCAAATAAAGGAAACAAATTTGGATATTTTTGAACTTTGTAGAGTTATATATTTTTAATGCATGTGTGAAAATTTATGTGGGTGTTTTGAAACTCTCCTAGACTTATTTTATTGACCAATGTTAATTGTTTGAAGATGCTTGTGTACCGCACTTCAATTAAAAACCAGTGCATAAGTTTTTGGCACTTCAAATACATCCTGATCTAGATTGTATCTGTTACATCTAATCTGAGAGAAGGACTCGATGTAAGTTCTCACAGAAAATACTGAGTCACTATATGATCAGCTGAATTTTCTCAAAAGGAAGCAAGGAAAATTCACTAGTTATTGATTTTCAAAGTTGGCTGTTTGGTGTCCTGATTCTACACTTGAATACAAAGAGAGGTTCTCAACCTTTGGGAATCTGCCTATTGTTTTCATCAAATCACCCAGTGAATATCCCTGCTAGGGCAAATTCCTCACACTTGTTCCAACAAAAGGAGGTTCTTGGTATTCATGACAATCCCTCCCTGTTTATAATAGTAGATCAGTGGTAAACAAGTTGTAGATGTCAGAACAATGTGACAACTCTGTTTCTGTTTTCTTGGGGGAGCAATGGTGGAGAAGGAAGGCATAAAATTCAGCTATTAATAAAAAGAAATCAAGAATTCTGGGCTAGCCTACAGCACATTAAAGTGCACTTACTGTTGTTTTCCAATAAAATTCATGTTTTCTGGTTGGGACAGAAATGGATCCTAGAAATAAGCTAATTCAACCTCATTATTTTAATAGGGAAAAATACTGGGTTGCAGACAGTATCTTGTCTTTCTATGTCATTTGGTAAAGCAAAGAAAATTATAGTTCAAGAGATAAAATCTTTTAAAGATTAATTTTCTCACTTGATTGGTGCAAAATTGAAAGCTCCTTGTTAAGTTTAACTGCTTTATAACTGATGAGAACATAAAAATCATGCTTGACTACTCTTTCTTTAAGTTAGTTGGGCTTTATGACCTGAGTTTTATTTAGAAGAAGTTAAATGAGATTTCCCTTACAAGCAAAACTCGATCATTATAGGCCATGACCTATATTTTTCACCTAATATTCTTTATATATAATTTTGATGTCTCTATTTCAATTTTTAGAAATATAAAATATATTTATATTATTACCTCCCCCCCAAAAAAGTGGAAAAAGAGCATCAGACAACTTGGGCCTCCTAGACATCCAAAAGGAAGAGGTGCAGAATCTTTCCAAGTCCAACTCTCTGTTGTTAAAACTTAGACAAGAGGTCTTTGCCCAGGCTGGCTGAGTGTTCTTTAGAGCATGCACCACTAACTGCCCTGAAGTTCTTAGTAGGGTGTGGGCTCACTATCGGTGAAGTCTGGCCTCTGAAAAGAGGTGGGCCTCCAGGGTTCCAAATTTATGTCCATCTATCAAACACCATAAATTCAAAGTAGGTTCCATAGGAGTGAGCAAGCCAGGAGAGGAGGCCTGAGCACCCGGGCAAAGCAGAGAAAGTTTGTGCTCCAGGTGAACCCAGTACCCCTTCTCCCACCTAGCCTGGGAGCCCCATGCTACAGTCAGAGTCGGGTGTGTGGAGGTGCCACTTCCTCTGTGCCTCCCATTGGCCCACACTAAGCACCAGGGAATAAGTACTGGGACAGGAAGAAGGCTTCCAGAAACAGAATTTCAGAGCCAGAGGTGGCTCCTGTATTCAGACACAGCAGAGAAAAAAAGAAGAGTTGTGCAGGAAAGGTGTTGTGCTCCAGGGCTCCAGGATTCCAGGGCTCCAGGGCTCCACTCTCATTGCCACAAGTGAAAATTAGTTCTATGCTACCCAGTCACACTGCAGGGAATACTCAGAATACTCACGAGGGCCCCAGGGTGTCATGCTGCACAAATAGGAAGAGTGAGAATTACTCCAGGATGTTCATCTATGACTCACAGAACAGATACTACTGCCACTTCTTATGTTTCATATCTTGGTGTCTATGTGAATCCCCAGTCTGGGATAGCTATATTTTCTTCTTCGATCCCCAGAAGACTTCCAAAACTCCTGTTGAGCCACTCTTTCTTGGACTGGGGACTCTGGACCACTCTGTAGAGACACAGGCAGCTACTGCTAATGATGAAACATAGATTGGGGAATTGCCTGAGGACTAGAACATGTTCAGACCCAGGCATAGATGGCTGCTCACCTCATGAAACTTCATCATGTATTCCTTGTGTTGCTTGGGTGCAGCAGCTTGGCCCTATGAACTGATTCATCTGCACTACCAGATGTCTGTTAGGATCCAGACCATGCAAGTCTGGCAGGACTTTCTATGCAAAGTGTGGTGGACACAACGCTTCCTCCTTCAATATACCCATGTGATGAATTTGAAACCAAATTTTAGTCATTTTTAAGCAAAGCTAAAAGTCATTTATTTTTCTAAAACAAAGTTTAAAATTTATTCTAATATGAAGACAAAACCTAGACTTATAGTAAAGGTAATATATCTTCATGCTTTTAATAAAGAGTAATAAAGTGGGAAGTGAAAAAACACAGAGAGAGGTTAAGAATCAAGATTACAGGGCCCAATTCTATGACAGTTGAACCAGGATGGTGTATAAACATACAGAATGAAGAGGAGTAAAGGATCTATGTCTAGGATCTGTCCAGATACTCTTGCCCTTGAGTGTCAATTCAAGACAGCTCTGGAGAACAATCTCAGCTCTTGACTTCCCTATGGGATTAGGGAATGCTTTTGCTGGGCAGCTCTGCTCATTCTTCTCATAGTTTCTCCTCCTCCTCCTCCTCCTCCTCCTCCTCCTCCTCCTCCTCCTCCTCTTCTTCTTCTTCTTCTTCTTCTTCTTCTTCTTCTTCTTTTTTTATCATAGCTGTGTACATTAATGCAATCATGGGGCACCATACACTGGTTTTATAGACTGTTTGACACATTTTCATCACACTGGTTAACATAGCCTTCCTGGCATTTTCTTATTTATTGTGTTAAGACATTTATATTCTACATTTACTAAGTTTCACATGTACCCTTGTAAGATGCACCGCAGGTGTAATCCCACCAATCACCCTCCCTCTGCCCATCCTCTGCCCTCCCTCCCCTCCCTCTCCCCCTTCCCCTCATGGACTTTTTGTAAGGATAAAATGAGGTGATGCGTATAGACAATGCAATTTACTCCGTGAAGTGAGATCTACTGGAAAATATTCATTCTTACTACCACAAGGGTGTTAGATTGATGATTGTTCACACCTACTTTCTCTGCCTTTTGGCTAAGGCAGCGGTTCTCAGCATGTGGGTCATGACCCCTTTTTTCCTTTTGTAACAATGTGGCAATTAGGAAGGTTGAGAACCACTGGGCTAAGGATTATGGCATTAGGCTTGCCCATGGTACTTACTCTGACAAATGAAATATGAATACAGATGACATGTGTCACTATATGTGGGACATCTGGGCAAAAGAGTATAGATCCAGCATATAATCTCCAATTTCCTTTTCCTCTACCACAATCAGTAACAGTCCAGAAAGAGGCTGCTCCGATAGCTTGGGAGCCAGAGTGAAGATGACTTATGCACACAGGTGTATTGCAGGAGTCAGAAGTAAATTTTGGTTGTAAACCACTTAGATATTGGGATTCTTTGTCATTAGATGTACATAGTCTAACCTTGGCTCTCCTAACTTGTATACCCTTTCTCAGTTCACACCCAAATTATTAAAGATTATTTTCTAGTGCATATCTCACCACTATGGGGAGAATCCTCTCAGTCTTTTCTATTAATTCTATAGGTTCCTCCCCTCCCTCCCCGCTGTAGAAGGCAGAGTAGTGCTTTTTTTCTGACCTGACCAGTTAAGAACTCAAAAGCATTATGCAGGAAAGCAGGCTTTTGTTGACTACTTGAAAACCCACTGTCATCATGATATTGTTTTCAAAAATATTCTAAGTTACAAGCAATTTATCTCTTTCTAAGTTGGAAGCTGTGAGTATTTTTCTCTAACTACATCTTCCTCAAAACCTTTTTTTCCCCATTATTTCCACCCTAGCAAGCCTGTTTAGAAAATTTTTTCTGATTACCCCATTTATGAAAATTTATACCATGGATAAACTATATAATGGTTTACATTTTGTGTTCTCTAGTAGAATATTTGTTTCATGATCATATAACTCACATGGATAAATATATTTGTGCCTTATCATTATTAAAAACAAGTAAATTTTTTTACCTCCCAAACATTGAGGATGTTGGGAGGATGAACACTTTACCACATGAAGAGCAGACAAGTTCAGAAAGGCCAGTTTCTATGCAGGAAATCTCACAATGTGGTCCCAAGCAGAGAGGACTGAAGTAAGCAGAATGAGGTTCTAGCCAAAAATGCTTCCTTCATGATGAATGAAAGAATTCTGAGAGCCAGCAGATTATGTATTTTGAAAACAAAAAGTATAAATAGCCACATTGAGGTAGGAAACCTGCAGCCTTCTGATTTCAAGATTGCTCTTTCAGCACCAAAGGAGACAAGAAAAGCTTCATTTTTCTCTGCTGCACCCCTTTTAATGAAAGGATTTGTTGTAGAAAATTTGGATTCAGTCAGAAGCCTGCATTTAAGGACAAGGAAGGCTACAAGTTTCCCTAAGCCACAGGTTCCTTACCCCTACATGCTGAGAGGCTTCCAGAGGCTACTTGGCCAAGAGGGAAGGGTGGAGATCTAAGGTGAACTTATTGCCCTCTAGAGTTTGAGGAGTATGTTCTTCTGGGAATGAGCTCATTCCTAGTAAGGAAGTCAGGGAAGATCGATGTCATTATTTTTAGCTTCCTTATTTTAGAGGATTCTGTTTCACTGCCTCCTGGGTAACTAAATAGTGTTTGTACCTGCTGTATCAAAGGCAGCTCCATGACAGAAGGCTGAATCTTACTAGAAGTCATATGGATATACATCTATTATGTATTTTTAATTTGTTTATAATGTGCATTATTTTTATGTTTACAGCCAGTGCCATAAATTTCTCCCCAACCCACATTATTAGGGGAAAAATAATGTAGGGTTGGTCTTCTTCCACGTTACCACAAACTTCTTAGCTGTTCTTATATGATTTTTCTACATAGTTATGTTATCCCACCATCCCTAGACTAAAAATCTTAGGTATGCTATAATTGTCATATTTTTGTTCATTTTTTTATCTGAACCCCCATAATAGTTCTTGGCTTATTGGAAGGCTATTGAATGAGCAGATGAATGACTAACATATAGGGGACTACTTTGGTTCCAGGGCTATCTTTTTCATAGGAATCACTGCCTATTTATAAACACAGTAGCTTCAACAACGTGTTATTGAGTAGACACTTCGTCTTCTTTACCCAGGATTTTTTATTATTTTATTTATTTATTTTTTATTTTTACATATACATGTATTTATTAGGTTTCCATTTTTTGCCTTCATAAAATTAAAATTTTGGTAAAGTGGAAAAGAAGAAACAATTGTTAGAAAATTTAAAAAATAAAAACTTACCTAGAAGATTGAAGCAGGTTTATATTTTCAAAATTCAAGAATTTTAGTTCAAAATGTATGTATTTCAAAATTCAATAACTTTAGTTCTTCAATGTAGGAATATTTTCTTTCTAGTTTTAGTTAGAATTAAATGTTTACATACAAATCTCAAGATCGTTTATTCCATTATATTGGACTTCTCTAAAGTAATGTTCTGTATCAGCTCTTAGAAGAACTCCCAGTTTAATGCTTCTTGTGAAGTGAGCAGTAACCTTTTTATCTTCAAAATGCTTCTTCCAAGCTTGAGACAATATCTCTAAAAAGATGTGGGAAAAGTTAGGGTGTGGAAAACTTTTCATGTAGAGTGGTTAGGTAGGACAGTAATGGAAAACCAGCATTACTTAACTTTTTGGACTAGATTTTTAAGTGACTTTATTCAAGCCATTGTACTCTCAGTTTTTGTATCTGTAAAAAAATTAAATAGTTAATTTCCAAGGACTCCTTTGAGCTGAAGTTTTAGGGTTTGTTGATAAATTAGATAGTTGTGTTTGTGAGGATGATTCTAAAATACATGAACCATGGTTATCAATGGAGGCTATAGACTTGAATTTGACTTACCCTTTATCTAATTTGCCAGGTCAAAGAGGGCAGGCATGGTTATTTTTATTTATCAGCAGCACTTTCCAGCATTTATTAAAGTTCTTTTCATTCAGTACATTTATTAAGATTCACTGTACAGTTTATCAATACTATTGTTTAATTAATATTGTTTAATACTTTAAGACCCTCAGAGGGCTTTAGCAACTTGTGGGATCTTTGCATTGTATATTTCTTCTAGCTCTGTGGGATTTGTAAGCCATGAGGAAGAAAGGGCATAGCCTCTAGCCCCCTTATATTTTTCAGAACATGGATGTAAAAGTTCATGTGTGGTAGACTTGCAGGATGAAATGGAAGTGGGAGTCTGTGCAGTATGTGGGGAGGGGGTCACTTGGACTGGGTCCTAAGCTTATAGATCTAGGTTCATTTGGATGAGGGTACTAACAAATAATAATAGCACCTGAGAAAATGCTATGGAAGAGATTTCTGGGAAGCAAAACCTGTATGTGTGATATTTCTTGTGTCTCTAAATTCTTGCTCCTTTGTCACCGTATTCTTGTTAATTTCAGAGTAAGGTTCCTCCTCACCCCCTCCTCCCTCTGCTCTCAATATGCAATTCCCTTTGCTCATCTCATCCTTCAGAATAACTGATAAGTATGCATGCTCTCAAAATAGAGCATCCACATTCAACCATCTTTTTGTTTGGCCATTATTTTATTAAAAAGTAAAATAATTGGGGATGGATGCAAACCACCCTTAATGACTTACTTTGAGAAAATATGCGTCATGATGTGCAGAAGGGAAGGTTTGTAATAGCAAATATAAGTTATGAATCAATAAGGCAGATGGAGACTTCAGGTGAGAGGAGAATGGAAGTTGAATTTGCCCTGACACAGTGAGAATGCCATCAAAATGTGCAGTGGCATTTGTACATGTCATAAAGGTGATTATTCTGCATCTAAGCTCTGGTGAGGTTAGACCTCAGATGCTGTCTTTAAGAGTAAGAAAATCAGCACTAACAGCAGGTAGGCTGAGTTTAAAGGAACTCAAATGTTTAAGGATCCAGGAGATTGAGTTTTGAGAGAAGAGTACAGGGATAGGAAATACAATTACGATGTAGTGATTCATTGTGAATGAGCAGAGCAAAAGTGTTGTGTGATAATAGTTCAATATGTAGGGCAATGATACAGCCCATAATTCATAAACCAGAAGCACTTAAGCTACTGAAGGACTTAGCTATATTAAAAAAAAAAGTAAATTATAAGGATAATTCTACAGAAGAAAAAAAGGATACTGTGTCTCTGCCTGTGCCTTGTTATAGTCTTTGTTTTAATACAATGAAAACATCAAAGAAAAGGCTAGTGCAAATGAGCTTAATGTAATACAAAATGCATTGGCAACTAGAGTTAAAACTAAGACTATACCAGAAACAATTTTGCAAAAGCAGAACAAAATTGGAATCCCTATTCTACCAAATTTCAAGACTTATTATAAAGTCACAGTCACCGAGACAATGTATTGACATGCAGTAGACATACAGGTCAGTGAAACAGAATAGAGAGGCCGGAGATAGATCCACACACATTTGTTAATGGATTTTCATCAAAGGTGAAAGATAATTAAAAGGGGATAGGTTTGTTATCAAAAATGATGTTAAAACAATTGGATATCCAAGAAGAAAAAAAATAAATCTTGCCTTATGCAGTTTATAAATAATAAACCAAAATAAATCACAAGCAAAAATGTAAACACAAAAATTAAAAATCTTGAAGAAGAAGGCATAGGAAAAACATCTTTCTGACCTTGTGGTAGGCAACCCCCCCTCCCCCTTAGGTAGTACAAAAACACAAACTCTGAAAAAAAAAAAAAACAACAAAACATGATGAGTAGGACACTGTCTAAATCTTCTGCTATGGTAGAATGATGCTGTCAAGAAATAGAAGGCAAGCAAAAGACTGGGAGAAAACTTTTGTAATACACATATTGGTCAATTATTTGTATCCAAACCACTTCAAGAATACTTACAATTTAATCATAAGAAATAATTTAACCCAGTTAGAAACAGGCAAAAGATTGAATAGATACTTCACCAAAAGTGATATGCAATTGGGCAGTCAATACATTAAAAGATGTTGAACATCATTAGTCATAAGGAAAACACAAATACTATCAGTGAAATATTATCACACATCACTAAGATGGCTGAAATTAAAACAACTGAAAAGTATCAAGAATCTTTGTAGAGCAATTAGAACTTTCCTCTCATGCTTTTTGGAATTTAAAATAGTAAACCACTTTGCTAAACAGTTTGACAGTTTCTTACGATGTTAAATATACACGTACCAGTGATTCCACTTAGATGTTTTTACCCAAGAGAAATGAAAACATATGTTCTCACAAGTAGTTGTACATTATATATTCATAGCAACTTTACTCATAGTAAACTCAAAGTCAGAGTTTTCAGGTGTTCACCATTAGAAAAATCAATAAACAATGAAATATTCATATAATGGAATATTACTCAATAATAATAAGGGATAATCTATTGGTATATACAACAATATGAAGAAATCACAGGAACATTATTGTGAAATTAGTTTTATGTGTTAATTTATGTGTCAGCTTGGCTGGCCATAGTGCCCAGATATGTAATCAAATATTATTCTGGATATTTCTGTGAAGGTGTGTGGGGTTTTTTTTTTTTTTTGGTTGATATTTAAATTGGAGGACTTTGAGTAAAACAGATTGCCCTCCATAATTATTGGTGGTCCTCATCTTATCAGTTGATCTTGGTCTTCAGCTTGCTGACCTATCTTTCAGATTTTTGACTTTCTAGTTTCCATTATTACAAGTGCCAATTCAGTAAGTCTCCCTCTCTATATTAATAATACATCTTGCTGATTCTGTTTTCTAGAGAACTGTGACTGATACAGAGGCATACATGCTATATGATTCTATTTATGTGAACCTCTAGAAAAGGTGGAATTATTCTATAGCAACAGGGAGCAATCATAAGTTTTATGGGTCTAAAGCTTGGGGAGAATTAACTAGTTTGGAGCACAAGGAGCTATTTCAGAAATTTTCTATAATTTGACAGCAGAAGTAGTTAAACAGACATAAAAATTCCTCAAAACTCATCAAAAATTATACTTAAAATGGATACATTTATTGTATGGAATTCTACCTATGTATGACTTTTTTATTTGGGATTAATTGAGGGTACCAAAAAATAGGTTACACTGGCTGCATTTGTTAGGTAAAGTCCCTCCTATAATTGTGGTCCCTCCCCCAACAAGTGTGCCACACACCACTCTGTGACTCCGTTTCCCTCCTTCTTCCTCCATCTCCACTCCCTCATTTCCCTACCTCCAACCTTGGATTGATTGAAATTTTTCTCTTATGTGGATATGTATTAGATCATCTACTGGCTTCATATTAGAATTGATTACATTGGATGCTGGCTTCTCCATTCTTGTGGTATTTTACTAAGAAGAATGTGTTCCAACTTTATCCAGATTAATACAAAAGATGCAAAGTCTCCATCTTCTATGTGAAGATGTGAATAGCCCACATTATAAAGTCTCAAAACTGTAGACGCTGGTGTGGATGTGTAGAGAAGGGAATAAACTGTTGGTGGGACTGCAAATTAATACAACCTTTTTGGAAGTAAGTATGGAGAATCCTCATAGAACTCAAATTACACCTCCCATTTGATTCTGCAATCCCATTACTAGGTGTATACCCAGAAGGAAAAAATCATTTTTATCATAAGGACATTTGTACTAGACTGTTTATCACAGCTCAATTTACAATTGTCAAAATGTGGAAACAACCTAAATGCCCACCAACTCAGGAATGGGTTAATAAGCAGTGGTATGTGTTTACCATGGAATACTATTCAGCCATTAAAAAGATGGAGACTTTACATCTTTTCTATTAAACTATGTATGCTTTAAAAAAACATAAAGTCCATAAATGTCGAATGTGGGAAAGGAGGGAATTTTTCACAAGCTTAGTGCTGTGTTACTAGGAAATGGGTGAAGTATAAAGGACACAATTTCTTTCATTTTATGATTCTCCTTAAGCTATATGAGGTTTTCTCAGGGCTTGAGAACTAGTGATGGGAAAACATTCAAATGTTAGTCCTATGGAAGTGGCAGAAAAACATTGGAGCACTTAAATACAATGTTGTGAAATGGGGAGACACTTTATAGTAGACATTTTCTGGCATAGAACTTTCAGAACAACTATAGAAAGAAACTGTAGAGAATTTGGGATGTCACAAGAAGAGCTGGTTGTCAAGGAACTCAGATTGAATTTGGTTAGGATACTACTTAATGGATCGGCCCTTTCAGTTTCCCCCAGGGAACTGATTTTGAAATACAGATTACAGAGCCTTACACCTAATGAGTCTAGAACTTGGATGAGGGATACCAATCTATTTTTGTAAAAAAATGTTTTTCTAATGATTGTGATAATTAGCTAAGCTTGGGAAGTGCTTCCTAGGCGATTCATAAGGTATAAAAAAGCTGCTAATACCATGTAACAGGGTGATAAGAGAAGGGGAAGATGACCACGTAAGATTCAGACTGTCCAAAGAGAATGACCTTTTATTTTCCGAGTTAAACTTCAACAAGGGAAACTTAACAAAGTGCAGTGAAGCAAAATAAACTCTCTGTGGTTGTATTGTGTTTTTACTTCATTTAAATGGGAACTGCAGTGTTTGTCTGGGGATGCCCTGCTGATTAAACCAGTATTTACTCTGTCGTGTACAATTCAAGAAGAAACCAAAGCGGGTAGATTTGAGAAATGTTGACAATATTAAGGAACCGATTCCCAGATTCTCTTAATAAACTGATTTCATTAAAATAAAGAAAGACAGTTTGTCAAATAAACTTTCATTGGCCAAAAAAATACGAACTTTTACAAAGAACAATAGCACAATTCATAAATTTTCATTTATTTGAACACCTTTATATAATTAAAATTTAGCAGGAACAATTGTATGTCATTACACATATTGATAAGCTAAATGCAATTTTGAGAACTTGTCACATTTGGGATGAAAAATGATAAGATCAACATACCTTTTGACCTCAATCTCCACGGAAAATGATTCAAGAAAGATTAATTAGAACAAGAAGAATACAGGAACAAGATTCCTGTTGGGGGAACATAGCTGTGTTGTTCCCCAGGTGATTGAGTGAAGGCAGTTTTAAAGTCCTTGAATATAATTAACTTTCTGTCTTTGTATGATGAAGGCTAAAACATCCTCAATATCAGGAAATGGATTTTAAAGAGGGAAAAACTATTTTATCTATAATTTAGAAACTTTCCCTTTCCATACACCTCAGTCTCCAAAGTCTAAGAAGTTCTTTAGATGATATTTGGTTTAAAAATGTATTTCCCTAAAATCACTGAGTCCTGAAAACTGCTTGCTAAAGGATTATGTCAGATCAGTGCTAGATTTTGGCATAGACGATCAAATGCACAACATCTAAGAAGCATATAAAATCTTGGCATCCCAAGTACAGAGAAGTAGAACATCTTATAGTGTGAGTTTGAACAGCTGTTGTTGGTTGTTTTTTCTACTTCCCATATTACCTTTTTCTAGTGTGCCCTGTACAGGAATACTGCAGCCTCTACTTTAATACTTCTGGTAATGGGAAACTCACGGCCTCGCAATGCTGTAAGTTCCATTGCTGGAGTGTGTACATGAAACAAATTCCTGCTTATGAGTATTTCTTTAAATTACACAAATTCACAGTATGTATGTTATATGAACTTCCACAGAAAGCCTACTTTTCTGCATTTTACTCCATTAATATTTGAAAAAGCATCATGTTTCCAATGAGTTCTCTATTCTCTCGGCTACAAATTTTCTGTTCCTCATCCTTCTATGAAAATTTTTCTTTCTACTTTAAGCAAAAAATTCCAAATGATACATCATGGCAAGAACTGTTGGAATCTGGTTCCTGCTTGCTTTCTTTGATATTATTTCCTATCATTCTGTGATACCTTTTCAGTGTGCTGACCCTACTAAGACAACCACAGTTTGCCAACTGTAACATGCTCTGTCATGGTGGCATATTTTGAGATATACGTTTTCTTATGACTAAAGAACTTTCATACCCTGCAAACTCCTATGATCTTTCAGGCCTTGATCCATTGTCACCTGCTTTAAAAGTCCCCCTTGATCCCTCCAGGGGTAAGAAGTTTCCTCTCACCTCTCCCTTGCTATCTGAATACCGCTGCCCAAGCTGTATTCCCAGGTCTTTCTTCTTCTGGAGATTGTAAACTTCTTCAATGCAGTGACTATGTCTTTCTTGTTGTTCTGGATATTCCCATGTGACACATAGTGTGTATTAGTGATAATAAATGTCTTATGAATGTATGAATATGTGGACTCATATTTCTGACCCTAAATACTAGAACAGCTTTAAACCTCTAAGTATCCTGGTAATAATTATAATGTACCATACTTATGAGCATAAATGTAAATGAAGACCTATGATTTCTTAATAAGTGACAGTCTCTTTCTTTGTCCCTAAAGCCACGGGAGCCACAGTGGAGCCATTTGGCTACATGGGCCACCAGTCTTATTTCTTCTGACCCACAGGTTCAGGCTCATTCTTTGTAATTTATTGCCTTCTTAGCACCCTTGACTCTGGTTTCTCTTATTCACTCCTTGACCTTCCCAGCCTTTGGCATATATATTTCATTTTTGTTTTGTATTACTCTTAAGGGATTTTATTTATTTATTTAAAACGTTTCAGATTAGTATGAGGGTACAAATGATTAGGTTGAAGTTGTAGTTGAGCCCTTCACCTGGGGAGTGTGCTGTGTACCCTCGCATTGTGCACATTAGATGAGAGCTCATCAATCTCCCTCCTGTCTCCCCTTTCCCTGCCCTCTCCTGTCCTCTGACCCCCACCTGAATATACTTGTGTTTTTCTCTTGCTTGGATGTGTAGTTGTTTTCCTATTGGTTTCATATTGATATTGAGTACATTGGATACTTGCTTTTCCATTCTTATGATACTTTACTAAGAAGAAAGTGCATCAACTCCATCCAGGTAAATACAAAAGATGGGAAGACTCCATATTTCTCATGGCTGCATAGTTCCCCTTTTCTTACGGCTGCATAGTACTCCGTGGTATACATATATCACAGTTTTTTAATTCATTTATGAGTTGATGGGCAGTTGAGTTGCACCACATCTTGGCTATTATGAATTGAGCTTCAATAAAACTCAAGTGCAAATATTCTTGTGATAAAAAGATCTTTTTTTCTTCTGGGTAGATACCTAGTAATGGGATTGTAGGATCAAATGGAAGGTCTAACTTGAGTTCTTTGAGGATTCTCTATACTTCTTTCCATGCAGGCTGTATTAGTTTGCAATGTAAAAGTCTTCTCCTCTTTCCACATCCATGCCAACATTTGCTACTTTGGGATTTTGTGATGTAGGCTATTCTCACTGGACTAAAGGTACCCGGTGCTGACATATACATTTCTGACCTTGTTTCTATTCTCTTTACTGATAACAACAGGAATTTCTTCTTCTGGGTCTAACTCTGACCTAATTAGTTCTGTCTCCCGGTGTGGCCCATGTTTGATGGTTTCCTCTCATGATGAAGTTACTATATCATAGTCAGTGCTGGCATAAAAATGGCAGCCCATATAGTGAATTTTAAGCAGTGACCTGGGATAGGGATATCTGGAAAGCTAGTAAATCAGGGAGAAGAATTGTTCTAGTATCAGAAAATCAGTCTGAAAGGTGAGGTCAATTATACTATAGAAAGCCACGTAGAAAGTCAGAGTCAGGACATACCAAGTCATGAAAGTCAGAGCATCCCCAGGACAGCAGATGCACCTGGAATCAGAATAGCAGAAGTATCAGAAGGCTTACAGTGCAGTTGGTTGAAGCTTCTGCAAATAACTCACTATCAGTCACTATCACTATCACTCCCTGTTCCATGGGATAGATACTGTGCTGTTTGCTGAACACAGGAAATAACAAAGGAGCCACAACCCCTGTGTTCATGTTGTTTACAGTTCAATTGGGGTAAACTTACAAAATAAGTAATTATGACCCTTTGTGAGAAAAGCTGCAATGGTGACATTACAGGATGTTATGGGAACACATAGTAGGGACATCCAAGCTGCTGGTCCCACCCTGTCTCAATGCTTGGGCCAGGCATTTTAGGGGTGCTTCTTTCTCAGTACTCTGAAATTGCAGGCTGGCTTTCCCTCTCTTGTGAGGACCTTGAGGGTTCCCCAGTCCTGGATCCACCTGGTTCCCTCTTTATTCATTTCAGTCTCACACTGAAGCATTGGACTGAGTAACAACATGCTGCTCTCTCCACTACTCAGTGATTCTTTTTATTTATTTCACGTTCACTCCCTAATGCATCACCTGAGTGCCTGCTCCAGTCCTGTCCCTCCCAATCAACATCAAGTCTTTTCATCCTTAACATATAACCTTGTCTCTGATTCTCCTGAGTAGATTGAGGTCAGCGAGCAAGAACTCCTTCATCCCTTCCCTCCTTGCTACCTGCCAAAACATCACCCTGCTGCCTCTAATTATTCTTACACTTTTTCTTTTTCTCCTTTTCTTTCCTCCTGACTTAAAGAAAAAGGTAACCTTCTTTCATAGTGATGACCTTCTCCTCTGTGATTTCAGACCCAGTCCTCCTTCCTTACCCAAATTATTTCTGTTTTTTCTTTCCCTCTTTGGCATCTTAAAAAAAAATACATTATAAAAGTATTTTTTACAGTTGTCTTGCATGGGGGGTAAAAGGGTGGGAGTTATCCTTGGCATCTTCTCTTGTTCCTTCCCTATTTTCTTCCAGAATACATGTATAGATGCTAGACTCAATCTGAAAAATATCTTTCCCAGATGTGTGTATCTCTTTATCTTTTAACTGCCCATTTTTACTCACATGACCAAATCTGTGTACAGGTAGAAGCATCTCACGTTCAGTTGGCAATATGTTGGTAACTTAAGAAAGGGGGCACTGGATTTGTGTATCTCTGTTGCTCCTATTTCTTCCCAGATTTATCCCTGCTGTTCAGATTATTTTCAGCAGTCTTAAAATGTTAGTAATTATTTATTTAATGATTGCAGCAGCTCAAATAGGTAGGTGTTATATTGCTCTCCTAACTTACAAACAAGGAACCTGAGATTTGGTTTGGTTTAGTACTTGTCCCTTACATAGCTAGTCCTTAGTATACTCAGGATTTCTTGAGCCTATGCATTTAACCAAGAGATTTAATCAATATCTTTAGGCATTTGACATGAAGCAGATCAGAATAAGGAGGAGGAGGAGCTGATGCCACACACCCAGACACACACACATGTAAGAATGCTATTCAGACTTAAAAGAAGGAGATTCTGCCAGTTAGGACATAAGGATGAAACTGGAGAACATTGCACTATGCGAAATAGGGCAGACACAATAAGACACATGCCGTAGGATGTCACTTATATGTAGAACCTAAAATAGGCTCCCAGGCTTTTATGAACCCCAGGTGTGGGGGAAGAGAGAGGGGGAAGGGCTAGGGGTGGAGAAGTACTCAGAGTGGGATAAGTTTCTCAGCCAAGGTTCTCTCCCCTAACCTCCATCCCACCATAAGGGCACCTAGGTTAGGAAGCACTTGATCCTGGATAGGAGTCAAGACACCTCCTCACCTTCAGTCCTTGATGGCAACTCCCTTCAGAATACTACAATGAAGAAACAAGAAAGGTTTTAGGATCAGTCCAAAACGTATTTGAAAAGTCAGGAACAATTGACCATTTCAGAAGGGAATGCTTTAGATACAAGGAAACTACTTTAGATACAAAACTGGTTAATATCCAACAGACATTATCTGTTCACCAGGCAGAAATTATTTGCAGAAATCCACTGGACAAAAATCTTTACCTTAACCACTGCTTCTCAGAATTGTAAATTGTTTGCAGAGTAAAAAGTCAAGCCTAGCACAGCATGGAAAAATGATCCAGTACTCCTATCTGTTTCCAAGCTTCAGATAATTTTCCAGACCCAATGAAATATGACTATACTGACCTACCTCACAGAGCTATTGTATTAAACACGACATTGTATGTTAAACTCATACCAAATTATACAGTAGTCACTTAAATGCCAGTGCTGTTAGAATGGTCATTACTCCTCCTTAACCTTTGCATTCTGACTCTCCTCCACTATTCAATGGAAAGTTTTTCTTAGAAAGAGAATCCCAATACCTAAGTTAATTGGCCTATTTTTGGATATCACTATTACTGTTTTTTTTTTCCTGACATTTTGTCCAGCTGACTATCCCTACATCGTGATACATCCTCCTTCTTTGGTTTCTTTGTCCTGATGCTACTACCTTCTCACAAAACCTTTTTTGTCAGACTCATCTCCCTGCTTTTAGCTTGTAAATGTGAGCATCCCTGCTACACTTCACCTTGTTCACTCTTTCTTTTTCTTACTTTTATCTTATAGATAGATATAGGGAATACAAGTACAGTTTTGTTACATGGATATACTACATAGTGGTGAAGCCTGGGCTTTTAGTGTACTCCTCACCCAAATAATATGTGTTGTGACAAATAAACAACTTTGCACTTCTCAACTCTTTCCCTATCCCACCTTTTGGTGTTTCCAATGTATATTATTCCACTCTGTATGTCCATGTGCACCTATGGTTTAGCTCCTGTTTATGAGAACATGTGATATTACACTTTCTGTTTTTGAGTTACCTTACTTAAGATAATAGTTGCCAGTTCCATCCATGTTGCCCCAAAAGACATGATTTCATTCTTTTTATGGCTGAGTAGTATTCCATGATGTGTGTTCAACAACCTACATGTCCAATCATCTGTTGACGGACACTTAAGTTGATTCCAGGTCTCAGCTACTGTGAATAGTATTGTGATAAATATGAATTCAGGTGCCTTGTTTATGTAATGATTTCTTTCCCTTTGGGAAAATACCCAGTAGTGAGAGTACTAGATCAAATGGTAGTTTTATTTTGAGTTCTTTGAGAAATCTACATACTATTTTCCATATGTGTTATAATAATTTATATTCCCATAAAAAATGTACTCCTCTTTTCTGCATCCCCCCCAACATCTATTATGTTTTAACTCTTTAATAATAGCCATTCTGACTAAAGTAAGATGGTATCTCCTTGTTGTTTTAATTTTAATTTCTCTGATGTTTAGTGAGGTTCAACATTTTTTTTATATGTTTTTTGCCTGCTTGTATGTTTTCTGTTGAAAAGTGTTTGTTTGTATTCTTTGCTCATTCTTCCTTTTTTTTTTTTTTTTTTCTTGTTGAGTTCTTTCAGTTCCTTGTAGATTCTGGATATTAGCCCTTTGTCTATTATATAATTTGTAAATATTTTCACTCATTTCGTAGATTGTTTACTCTGCTAATTATTTCTTTTACTGTGCAGAAGGTTTGTAGTTTAGGTCCCATTTGTCTATTTTTGTCTTTATAGCATTTGCTTTTGAGGACTTAGTCATAAATTATTTGACAAGGCCAGAATGTACAAGAATATTTCTTAGATTTACTTCTAGTATTTTTACAGTTTCACACCTTTCAATTAAGTCTTTAATCCATCCTGAGTTAATTTTTGTATATGGTGAGAAATATGGCCTAGTTTCATTCTTCTTCATATGGCTATTCAATTTTGCCCACTCCATTTACTGAGTAGAGTATCTGTTCTCTAGTGTCTATTTTTGTTGACTTTGTTGAAAATCAGTTGGTGGTTGGTATTTGGCTTTATTTCTAGGTTCTTTATTCTGTTCCATTGATCTATATGTCTATTTTTATACTGGTACCATACTATTTTGGTGTCTAAGGACCAGTAATATTATTTGAAGTCAGATAACCTCATCTTTCCCACTGTTTAGGATTCTTTTGGCTATTCTGGCTCCTTTATGGTTCCATATGAATTTTAGAATTGTTTTCTCTAATTCAGTAAAAAATAGCATTGGTAATTTGATAGGAATTGTGTTCTGTAGACTGATAATACTTCAGTAAGGTGATTTTAATAATACTGATTCAACCTGTTAGTGTGGGAAATTTTTCCTTTTGTTTATATCATCTGTGATTTCCTTCATTAACATTTTGCAGTTCTCCTTGTAGAGATCTTTTAGCTCCTTGGTAGGTACTTTATTTATTTTTAGCTATTATAAATGGAATTGAGTTATTGATTTGGCTCTCAGCTTGATTATTATTGGCATATAAAATGTCACATGTTGTTGGAATATAAAAATGTATGTGGATAGTTTTTACCTGGGTTCTCTGTCTTATTCCATTTGTCTAGTTTCTATTATGCTAATACCATGCTGTTTTTGTTACCATAGCCTTGCAGTATAGTTTGAAGTCTGGTAATGTGATACTGCCAGATTTATTCTATTTCCTTACGATTGCTTTGCTTATTTGGGCTCTTTGCTTCTTCCAAAGTATAGAATTATTTTTTTCTAGATCTGAAAAAATATGACTTTGGTATTTTGATTGGGTTTACATTGAATCTGTACATCATTTTGGGTAGTATGAACACTTTAACAATGTTGATTCTATTGATCCATAAGCATGATGTGTTTTTCTATTTGTGTCCTCTGTGATTTCATTCCTCAGTGTTTCGTAGTTCTTTATAGAGATCTTTCACCTCCTTGATTTAGTATATTCC
The DNA here is from genome assembly GCA_963574355.1 of Loris lydekkerianus. NCBI lineage: Eukaryota > Metazoa > Chordata > Mammalia > Primates > Lorisidae > Loris > Loris lydekkerianus. Next base: position 42,288 of record CAUYPK010000766.1, on the reverse strand, counting down.
TAGGTTTTTCGTATTCTTTCTTGGGCAGCTGTGAATGATATTGTATCTTTCATTTGATTCTCAGCTTGACTATTATTGCTGTATAGGAATGCTACTGATTTGTGTAAGTTGATTTTGTAATGTGAGACTTTGCTGAATTTATGTATCAATTTAAGTAGTTTCTTGGTGAAGTCTTTGGGGTTTTACAGATGTAAGACCATATTATCAGCAAAAAGTTATAGTTTGACCTGCTCTTTCTCAATTTGGATATCATTTACTTCTTTCTCTAGACTTATTTCTGGAGGTAGAACTTTCAGCACTATGTTCAATGGAAGTGGTGATGGTTGACACCCTTGTCTTGTTCTAATTCTTAGTGGGAATTGCTTTCCCACTCTGAAATGCTTTCAATTTTTCCCTATTCAATATTGTAGGCATATTGAATTTCCCATATTCAATATTGTATCCAATTCAATGAGGATTCAATATGATAATATGATGTTGGTTGGCTGTACATTTGTCACATATGCCTTTTATAATTTTAATATATGTTCCTTCAATGCCTAGTTTGTTGTTTTATTATGAAAATGTGGTAAATCTTGTTAAATGCATTTTATGTATCTTTTTTTGTTTGTTTGTTTGTTTTTGAGGCAGTCTCACTTACTCACCCCAGGTAGAGTGCCATGGAGCCATAGCTCAGAGCAAAACTCTTGGGCTCAAGCTATTCTCTTGTCTCAGCCTCCCAAGTATCTGGGACTCCAGGTACCTGCCACAGTGCCCAGCTAGTTTTTAAAGATGGGGTCTCACACTTGCTTAGGCTGGTCTCAAACCTGTGAGCTCAGGCAATCCATGTACCTCAGTCTCCCAGAGTGCTAGGATTATAGGCATGAGCCACTGCATCTGGCCTTAGCTTTTCTATTTTTAGTAGAGATGGGGTCTTACTCTTCTCAGATTGGTCTTGAAATTCTGAGCCCAAGCAATCCACCCACCTCAGCTTCCCAGAGTATTAAGATTACAGGTGTGAGCCACTGTGCCTGGCCCATTTCTGCATCTACTGGGATGATCGTATGGTCTTTGTTTTTGCTTCTGGATATGTGGTGAATCACATTTGTTGATTTCCCTGTGTTGAAGCATCTGTGCATCCCTGGAATGAAGCCCACTTGGTCATTTTTTTGATGTGCTGTTGAATTTGGTTTGACAGTGTTTTGTTGAGGACTTTTGCATCTGTATTCATTAGGGATATTGGTCTATAGTTTTCTTTATTTGTTATGTACTGTCCTGACTTTAATATCAAGGTGATACTGCTTTTGTAGAATGAGTTGGGGAAGATTCCCTCCTTCTCAACATTATGGACTAATTTCTTTATTCTGAGTACACCAATCAATATGTTGTAATAATAGAGGGAACAGGAAGAACATTTAAAATAGCAGATATATTCACATTCTGAGAAATACAATTGTAGTAAGAATTGAATTTCCTTTAGGCTAACACCAATCATCTCAGTCAATAACATAAAGTTAATATGACTTTCTGAAATAAAGAGACAGAAGTTAAAGTTTTCAGAATACCAATACTTTTGTTTTCTAATGTAGAATTCTATAAAATTTAGTATATGGAAAGATTTACAAAGATTTGAATAAACTTGAATGAATTTAATATTATGATTTGAAAGAATGATTTAAATTCTTTTTTAAGAAATAAAATTATTCAAAATCTGGTACATTCTGTCCTCTGAACTACATCTCTAAATTTCCTCTCCACTGCTTCCTTGCCCCTGGTAACAACTACTTTCTCTATCTCTGTATATTTTACTCTTTTTTAAGATCCCATATTTAAGTGAGATCATGAAATGTTTTCTTTCTGTACCTAGCTTACTTTACTTAGCGTAATGTCATTCAGGTGTATCCATGTTGTGTAGTTTATACATATATAATAAAATTGCTAAGAAGTGTTGATCAAAAGCCAGGCGTATAATCCTAGCACTCTGGGAGGCTAAAACAGGAGGATCTCTTGAACTCAGGAGTTTGACATCAGCTTGAGCAAGAGGGAGACCCTTTCTTTCCTAAGAATAGTCAGATGTTGTGGTGGGCACCTGTAGTCCCAAATACTCAGGAGGCTGAGGCAAAGGAATGACTTGAGCCTAAGAGTTTGAGGTTGCTATGTACTATGACACCATGGCACTCTAAGTAGGGTAACAGAGTAAAACTGTTTCAAAAAAAAAAAAATAAAATAAAGTATTGGTTAGGAAGAAACTTGGAGAGTCTTTATTATTTTGTGAATAGATGTCATACTTAAGTTACCATACTTATTCTGGTATGTCTAGTTCAATAGCTCTGTTAACATTTACTCACAAAGTACCAAAGGCTGGACACAACCTTTTGTGATTTAGATGCAGAAATGAAAAACACTCAGAATTCAGTAGTTGAAATGGATGAGTTCTTTGTTGTGTTGAGTGGTGTCAGCTAAGAGTTTGTGCTGGATTTTGCATGTACTAGGATGCAGAGTACAGAGAAGAGCACTTTGCTTAGCATCAGAGGACAAGGATGTCTTACCAGAAAAGCTAGTATATGAACTGAATGATAAATCTATACAGAGTAGCCTATGAGAGAAAAGGATGAATTAATCTCTATGATAAGCAGTGCTTAAAACACAGAAAGCATTAAATAAATATATTTAGAATAACTGAAAAAGCATGCTTTTATTATATTTGTGAATAAAAACCAAATTAATTAATAAAATATAAAGACCTTTACATACTGAAATAACTTTATTCCATAATAGGAAATTTAATGGTGAAAAAACATGGTATAGTGAGTTTATATAATCAAATGTCTGTGGGCAAGAGTGTAGAGATAATGTTGAAATGGCACCACCTTTTGTTCTTTTTATGGTTTTTCTTTCTTTCTTTATTAAAACTTTTATTTTATTCATGCATTATTTTCCTAATTTCATTTAGTTGTTTATATTTTCTTGCATGTCATTGAGATTCTTTAAGATGATCATTTTGAATTATTTTTCAGGCTGTTCATATTTTTTTTGGGAGGGTCAGTTATTAGAGCTCTATTAATTTCCTTTCTTAGTGTGATATTTGCCTGATTCTTCATTATCTATGTAGCCTTACACTGGTGTCTGTGCGTTTTAAATAGCAAATCCCTTTTTCAGTCCTTATATATTGGTTTTAGCAAGTTAAAATCATCTCCTGTTAGATCCAATGGAATTGCCTCAAGGATGGTGATTGAATAGGGCTGGACATGGGTCATATAATTGCTGCTGGTCCATAGTGGATGCTGTAGTTGGTGGGCCTCTTGCAATGGGCTATAGGGGGGATGTGGATACCATCTGGTCCCTGGGCAGAGTGGACTGTCCCTAAGACATTGGCCTGTTGGGCTGGTGCTGAGATGAAGGTTTACTTCAAAGTTTGTATAGATAGTGGGCCTGTTACCAGGTGAGCTGACAGGTATGGCTCTGAAATGTTTCTGAAAAGGCTCTTACTGGATCACTAGTGAATGCCTGTATTCCAGAGGCTCATCTGAGAAGAGCTGCTATCAGGTCACAGTGTTGTTTCAGAGTCCACAGCTGAGACAGAGATACTTCAGGCTTTTCTCCAGAGTCTCAGATAGGCATGTCTCCTGGCTAGTTTCCAGGTGGGCAGACCTGCTCACAGACGACAGTTAAGAAAGGTAGAAGCCAATTTATAGGGTCGTCACAATCCACAGTAGCACCAAGGGCAGCAGTCAGCCTGTGGGGTCACTGCTGGACAGGCAGCACCTTCTCAAAATGAATATGCATTGTGATGTTGTCGTCAAAGAAAGTCAAGGCATTATTTAGATTGAAGGAATGCATTCTATACAAAAAAATTGATATTTTCACTTTCAGGATAAGTGTTTTCAGTTTGAAATGCTACATTTTAAAGAGCAGCTGTAGAACAATTGAATATGTTTGCTGCAAGGCAGTGAAAACAATGAAAGTCTAAAAACTACTTAACACAAAGAATGAAGTAACCTATTCTACTTTCAAATTATGTGGTTCATTAGAATTAGAGAACTGAGTTTCATTAAGGAAGAGAATTTTCCCCAAAGACAGCATTTCTTTGTTATTGAGACCATACATTTTGGGCTTGAGGAATTGATGGATTCATTGTATTTCTATAATCTGACTTTAGAAGAATAGAAAAATGATTTGTGAAGAAAGTGTGGATATTGATGACATTTTGTTTTATAAAATAATTTCTTCTGTTTGGTTCATATCCTTATTTAATATATAATAATTATATTCATGCATTGATATTCCTTTTAAGCTTAAAAGTTTAAAGGTACTATTGTATAAGTTTAAAAGTTAAGGACATACAAAGAACATAAACATACTTTTTCTTCTTTCTTTCCTTTCCTTCCTTCCTTCCTTCCTTCCTTTCTTTTTTTTTTTTTTTTTTTTTTTGAGAAAGAGTGTCTCACTCTGTTGCCCTGGGTAGAATACCATGGCATCATAGCTCATAGAAACCTCAAACTCCTGGGTTCAACAGATGTTCTTGCCTTAGCCACCTGAGTACCTGGGACTACAGGTGCATGTAACAAAATCCAGGTAATTTTTCTATTTTAGTAGAAATGATCTTGCTTAGGCTGGTCTTGAATTCTTGAGCTCAAGCAATCCACCTGTCTTAGCCTCTCAGAGTGCTAAGATTACAGGCATGAGACACTGCGCCCGACTCATGAACATACTTTTATGAGTTGAAGCCAGCCTCCCAAATGATGGAATGTTCTTAGTGAGGAATAAGATATAAAATGCCTCGATTCTGGAAATACCTCAAGTGAAAGAGAAAACGTTTTGAGACTGCTGTGTTATCACCACTCTTCAAATTATGTGGAATGTAACAATGAATTATAGCTGTGTCCCTTGACATTTTAAGAACATTTGCATAGTAAATTTCTTCTATCTATAAACTGGTGAAAAGCTATCAAGACAATAATAGAAAAATAATGTACATATGAATATTTAATAAAAACATATTCTACAATAGATTAAGACTCTTATTCTTCTGAAAAAAATATGTATGTGATGTGTTTAAACTATTATGGTAGATAACAGAAACAAAATAAAAATATTTTCTTGATTTTTTTTTCCTTCTGTAAAAGGAAGTGTGATGTTTACCTGATTCTTCATTATCTATGTAGCCTTGCACTGGTGTCTGTGCATTTGAAATAGCAAATCCCTCTTTCAGTCCTTATGCATTGGCTGTAGCAAGTTAAAATTATCTCCTGTTAGATCTGATGGGATTGCCTCAAGGATGATGATTTAACAGAGATGGGTGTGGGTCATATAACTCCTCCCCTGCTCCTCCTCCCCAGAACTTGAATTGAATTGAGTTTTTCTCTTATTTGGGCATGTATTAGAGCATCTACTAGCTTCATATTAGTATTGAATACATTGGATATTTGCTTTTTTCATTCTTGTGATACATTGTTAAGAATATGTTTTAACTCCATCCAGGTAAATACAAAAGATATAAAGTCTCCATCTTTTTTATGTCCAAATAGTATTACATGGTATACATATACTACAGTTTGTTAATCCATTCCTATGTTGATGGGAATTTAGGTTGTTTCCACATTTTGGTGATTGTAAATTGAGCTGCGATAAACAGTCTAGTGAAAATGTCCTTATGGTAAAATAAGTTTTTTTCTTCTGGGTAGATAGCTAGTAATGGGATTGCAGGATCAAATGGAAGGTCTAATTTGAGTTCTTTGAGAATTCTCCATACTTCTTTCCAAAAAGGCTGTATTAGTTTGCAGTCTCACCAACCATGTAGAAGTGTTCTCCTTTCCCTGCATCTGTGCCAGCATCTTTAACCTTCAGGCTTTCTGATGTGGGCTGCTGTCACTGGGGTAAGGTGATATTTCAGGGTGGTTTTGGTTTGAATTTTTTTTGTCATTGTTAGATTTTTTATTGTTTCTTCAGTCTCAGTGCTTGATATTGCTCTGTTCAACAGATCTGTTTCTTCCTGGGTAAATCGAGGGAGATGGTGTAATTGCAAGTATTGGTCTATTTCCTACACATTGTGACATTTCTGCACATACAATTTCTTGTAGTAGTCAGAAATAATGTTTTGTATCCCTGAGGCATCTGCTGTTATTTCTGGTTTTGTTTCTGACTGAAGTTATTGAAGATTTTACTTTTCTCTTTCTAGTCAATCTGTCCAAAGGTTTATCAATATTATCTATCTTTTGAAGAACTTTTTGTTTTACTGATTTTCTAAAGGATCTTTTTTTTTTTTTCAATTTCATTTATTTCTGATTTAATTTTGATTATTTTCCTTTGCTAGGTTTGGGATTGCTCTTCCTTTTCCATTTTCTTAATATGATTCATTAGGTTGTTGATATGCTCTCTTTCTGTTTTTCAGATGTCGGCACCTAATGCAATAAATTTGCCTCTTAGGACTGCTTTTGCAGTAAGTATCCCCCAGATTTTGGTAGCTTATATTTTCATTGCTATTATTTTCAGAGAATTTTATAATTTCCTCCTTTATCTCTTTCTTAACCCAACTGTCATTCAGCATAAGGTTGTCTAATTTCCATGCTTTTGGGTGGGGATGACATTTTACTGGAGTTGAGTTTTATTATCTTGTGGTCTGAGCAGATACAAGGTATAATTTCAATTCTTTTAATTTTGTTGAGATTTTATTTGTGTCCTAGGATATGGTCTATTTTGGTGTGTGTTCCATGGACTCATAGAAAGAATATATATACCTTAGCTTTTGGAGGATGGATTCTGTATATATTTATTAAGCACAGTTGTTCTAAGGTTGCATTTAAATCTCTTGTATCTTAGTTTAGTTTCTCTTTAGAGGATTGGTTTATTTCTGTACAAAGGGTGCTAAAGTTCCCAGTTATTATGGTGTTATAGGATCATACTGTTCAGACCATTTAAGGTCTGTTTCATAAATCTGGGATCATTTAAGTTGAGTGCATAAATATTTAGACTTGCAATGTCTTCTTGTTGTATCATTCCCTTGACTAGTATGGAGTGACCATCTTTATCTTCCTTAACTTTGCTTACTTTAAATCCACTGGTATCTGAAAATAACATTGTGATCCCTTCTTTCTTCTGATGTCCCTTTACATGAAATATTGTTTTCTGTCCCTTAACCCTGTTTTATTTTGTCCTTTGAAGTTAGATGTGTTTCCTGGAGAAGTGTATAAGGGCCTTGTACTTTTTTATCCAATTGACCAGCCTGTGCCTCTTCAGTGGGAATTTAAGGCCATTTACATTAATTAAGATAATTTATAAGTGTGGTGGAATTCTGTTCATCTGATGTTTAGAAGTCTGTTGGTTAATCTTATCCTTTGTGTCATTGTGGAAGCTAGGTTTTGCCCTTTAATTTGTGGGTATTTACTTTGCTGGTGGCTTATTGTTATGCTCAGTGTGGAGACTATAAGGTCTAAGTATTTCCTGTAGAGCTGGTCTTATGGAGAAATTTCTCAATGTTTGCATGTCAGTAAAAGAGTTGATTTCTCCATTGATTCTGAAGCTTAATTTAGAAGGATATGGAATTCCGGGCTGAAAATTATTTTTTTTAAGAAGGTTAAAATTAGATTAGATGACCATTCTCTTCTGGCTTAGAGAGTTTCAGCTGAAAAGTCCTCTGTCACCATGGTGGATCTGTCCCTATGGGTCAGTTGGTGCTTACTCCTGGCTGCTTATAGAATTTTCTCTTTCATCTTGACTTTTGACAGGTTCATTACAATGTATTTTAGAGATGCTTTATTCATGTTGGAAAGCATGGGGTTAGATAAACCTCTGAAAGTAGTGTTTCAAAATCTGTAGGGAAACTTGGGAAATTTTCATTTATGATATTCTCTAGTAGGGTCTTGATTTTTTTGGTATATTCTTCTTCCCCTCCAGGGATCCTTATCATTCATGTATTTGAATGCTTTGTGAAGTCCTATAATTCTTCAATGTGACTCTTCTGTTTTTTTTTTTTCTCTCTTCTTTTCTGCCTCTTTAACTGCCTGGGTTATCTCAAGAGCTTTATCCTAAGTTCTGAGATTCTTTCTTCTTCATGGCACAATCTGTTATTGATACTTTCTTCTGCATCTCTAGGCTCTCTGGTTGACTCCTTCAATTTCTTAAGCTCTACCTATCCTTTCTATATTCTTCATATCTTTCATCCATTTTTTGTTTGTTTTTCCACATTCTCATCAATTCCCTTTATTGCTTTTACCATCCATCTTTTAAATTCTCTTTCTGTCATTTCCATTAAATCTCTGTAGGTGGAATCTTCTGTAGTGGCTACCTCATGATCCCTTGGAGTTGTTGCTCTGTTCTGGGTTTTCATGTTGCCAGAATTTTTCTGCTGATTCATCCTCATGGGTGTTTTCTTCTTGTTCTTTCTCCCCTAGTTTTTCCTTTCACTACCTCTTTTGTGTTAAATTACCTTGTCTCAGAGCTTAGATGCTGAAGTGGCCTTTAGATATAAGACCAAAAGGAAAAGAACAGGAAAAAGCAATAAGAGAGGAAGGAAAGAAAAAGATATAGAAAAAAAAGAAGGGGGTGAAAGAAAAGAGATGAAGAGAAGGAGAGAAGGTCATAAAGAGGGAAAGAGAGAGAGATGAAATGGTGGTGTTTGGTAGGGTGCCTTGACTCACACTCACAACTCCAGGACTTTGGGGACCTGGCTGAGTGTGTCCCTTTGGGTCAAGATCTCCTTACCAGAAAGGGGGAAAACAAGACCCCACCTCTACCAAATATAGAACTAATCAGCAGTATATCACAGTGGGGACCTATCAATAATGTTTTTTCAAAAGCTATAAGGATGCTCTCAACTATGAACTTATGGCCTCCCTGACCTAGACCCTAACCCCTCAGCTAGGCCAATTCTGTTTTCCCCAGCCCTCAGAGAAAGAAACAAAGTAATAAAAATAGTTAAATTTAAAATGATATAAAACAATGAATTTCTGATAAATGCCATGGTCTCTGGTCTATACCAAAGGAAAAGTCTATATTCAGTTATGTTTTGTGTATAAATTAGATTTTCATATGATTAAACAACTGTTTCAATAAATACATATTATTTTATTAAAAAAAAAAGAAAAAAGAAAGGAAAGAAAAGAAAAGAAAAAAACTAAGGAAAGAATTGTAAAAAAGAGAGAGTGAGAAAACAGATATGTGAATATATATACATACACACATGCATATAAGTACACACACACACACATACAGGTTGGCCATAATGTTTGTAGGTAATTTAAAATAATGTGCAGTTTAAAATGGCACATGAACTTTAAGGCCACCCTGTATACACACACACACACACACACACACACACACACACACACACAAAAAAAAATATAGTTCCTGGACACCAGGTGGTGCTGTGTGTTAGGAGACAGAGAACACAGGCAGTTTTTGTGGTGTAATATTGGTGGGGTGAAACCACTGTCCAGTTTCAGAGGAAACATAGGCCTATCCTGCTGACCTACTTGGCCCCAATCTTTGCCTGGTCACTTCACTAGCACCCTGTCCCTATGAGATCAGGATCCCAAAGCTCTCACTGATCTCTCAGGTAGCATGTTTTGACTTTCAAACAGTGCCCCCTGATAACATTGTGGTTTTCCCCTGGAGGGATGGCACTCAACTCATCCCAAAGATGGCTGACCCAGCTCAGCAGGTCCACCAGAGCCAGCATTGACTAGCACCCTGTGGACTTCTTCTCCTTCAGGCTTTCCCACAATGGCGGCCTGCCCATAGCCAAGCCAATGGGAGCTTGACCCTACAGGCACTCAATCTTGGCTCCCTGATGCTGCTCAAGTTCCCTTGCTTGTTCAAACCCCTCCAAAGAATTCCAGGGAGCAGTCCAGTACAAGAAACAAAAACTTCAGGATAGCCCTTTTCCACCTCCAGTCATTCCATGGGAGGGCTGCTGGCTAACCTCTGCCGGTACCCTGGCACCTGTCCTCTATGCTAGTCCTCCTCAGCTCCAGACTTCCTCATTGGCTCCTAGAGTTTCCCACTGCTTCATTGTGCCCTGAAGTGATGCCACTGGGCAGGTTCCTTGGGCCAGAGATGGCTAAAGTCCTCGGTCTCCTGTCTCACTGAGAACAGCTGGCAAGGAGATGTCTCTAACCCACCATCTGGCTCCACCCTCAACATGTATACACATTTTAAGAAAGGAAAAAACTGTATGGAAATTGTAATATTCAAGTGTCACTTAACTTCTACAATACAAGAGATACAAGATAAACTATACAAAAAAACAAGTGTTATTGGTGTATATTGAGTATTACAATTTTAACACAGCCTTTTTCTTTTTAAAAAATGCATACATATTTTTGGCATATTAGGAAAAGACAACCAGCATGAGACTATCTTCCCCGAGAAGAAACAAAGCAAGTGAATCCCTACAGAGAAAGGGTGGAATTTAGGTCCAGGGGAAATTTCCAAACTATGCAAGAGGAAGGAAGGATCTAATTAGAAGGTACAGAGAACAAAGTTCTGAGAGTCCAAGGCAGAAACTTGATGATATAGAGCTTGATAGGAAAGAGCTAAAAAGGGAAAAAGTATCAGAAAACTGTAGAGGAGCCCTTGAAACTAAATGAATAAAAATCTGAGCATGCATAGGGTAAAACCCTATATAAGTTCAGACAAGAACAAGTTATGTGAAAAGAAGAATTATTGAGGAACTGAAAGCTGAATAATTTCCAGGTCTTGCACAGGGCTAAACTTATTCATGTTCCCATGAGCAAAAGTAGAGATATTTTATTAAAGACACAGGGCATTCAGTGGAGACTGCAAAACAGTTATGACTTAGAAATGGAATTAAATTAATTTTAGAGTAAAATTTTCTCTTCAGCTGCCCTAATAGAGATTTTAAAAGAGGCTTGAAAAGATTAAACTGATCTGGAATAACTTGCCTGCCAGAAAAAAGTCTTACACTCTTTAAAGCAGTAAAAAAAGAAATAGAACATATAAAATGTCCATTATTCAAAGAAAAAATATATTTCAAAAAAATTACATGTATGTATATATAAACATATGCATATACATATGCAGAAAATTCTGATCCATAACTTGTAGAAAAATGAATTAAAATAGACACTGGAACTGAGAGAAAATAGCATCAGTAAAAGAAGATTAACACAGCTACTATAAGTATGCTCCCTTTATTCAAAGACATCAACAAAAACATGAACAGAATGAGGGAAGGAATGGAAACAATAATATAAACAAGAAACTAAATACACAGACTCTTTTCAGAAATTATACAAGCCATATGACAAAAGAATGACACCTTTAGGTACTAAATGAAAAAAGTTATTAGGTTTTTAGTGTTAGACATTGCACTATCCATTATTAGCTTGGCAGCACAAATGGTCAAAGAGTATACTTTCTGGCTCTGTCTCTCTAGCTCTTTCAAAGCTTTAAACTGGGCTGATGAAGAAAGTTGGAGTTCAAGTAAGTCTCGTGCTGAGAAAGCTGGGTCCTCAGCCCAGAATGTCCACCTATGCCCTCAATGACTATCATGTTTTTTGAGTGTTCCATGATTTGTTCTGTATAAGTTTACTTAAGCTCTTCCCCTTTTAGGTTTATTTTGTTTAAAAATACCCATTCTATGTTTCTTAGAAAATATTTTTATTTTTTAATGTTTTGGTACTCAATTAAAACACAAAAGAGCAAAATAAATAATATAAAAAACATAATTTTTCATCATTGGGGTGGGTATATTTCTCTAATTTATTCTCTACTTCACTAACAAGGATGGAAGGCATATAGTAGGCACAAAAATACATATTTTGAATGAATGAATAAAAATATGCACTATTATTCCATTACTCAGAATAAAATCAGTTTTTCATTGTAGCTTGTTTCCATAATTTCTTAAAGCAAATAATCTTATAAATGAAACAAAAAATCCTTTCAACAACCATTCTTGGTTTTAATTCTCTTCTATATTCCTAGAGGCAATCCTATGTTGAGTTTAGCATGTTTTCTTTCTGGTCATGATTATTCTCTTGCAGCTAGATAGAGATATAGAAATTTAGAGATATTGCTATATAAAGATACATACTCAGGCACATGCAAACACTATCATTAATATCCATTCAACAAATCCTAATAAGTACTATTTCAGGTATTACACAGTACTAGGGGAAGCCACTCAGATCATAGCCATGTGAACATCATTGCAATAATTAGTTATATTATGCATCTATGTCTTTCATGTAATGTTAAATTTTTTTACTTGTTCACTTCTTTTCATTGCTGTGTAGCATTCCATTATATAAACAGGCCATATTTAATTTATCTATTTCCCAAGTGATGAACTTCTGAACTATTTCTAGTTCTTAAATATTATAAACAAGTCTGCTAAGAATATGTTTACACATACATATGTAACCTGTACAAGGTTCTAAAATATGTATTTAATAAAGTTTCTCTAATCAATGAAATCTCTGGATCATGGGATTTCCTTTCAATTTGGTAGGTTGCTCCCCAACTCATGAGTGGTTGAACCCTTTTAAAGTCCTACAGCTATCTAAGGCACAATTTCTACACTATATATCCTTGCCAATAATTACTAGAGCCAAATTTTAATTTTGGCAATGTGAAAAATGAAAATCATTATCTCAATTTGTTTTAATGTACCACCCTAAATGATACAAAGGTTGAGCACGTTTTCAAGTGTTCATTAGGTATTTTTCCCCTTAGGGACTTCCTCTGCCCTTTGACCTTTACACTTTGATTTTTCTTTAGAATGAGGCAATGTTTTGGTTACATAGTGGCAGTAAATAAATATGTATTGACATTAATTCATAAAGTTAGGAAAACATATCCTATTTGTCTTTGAGGAAATTGTCTCTTTCTTTTCCCTTGTTCTCTGTGCTGTGCTCTAAATTCTAGATATAATAGGATGCAAAGGGCAGAATGGTTTAATGTGAGAGGTGATGCTTTGGAGTCAGGTAGGCTTGGGATAAGTTCCTGGCTCTTCCCCTCAATCACCACGTAATCTTGGGTAACTTACACAGAAATTTTTTGGAATTGAAATAATAATCAATTTCATAAAGCTTCAAGTATTAACTTGAGAAAATAAGTATAAGTTATTGTTACATAGAAGATCCTTAGTGTTACTTTCCCTTTGCCACTCTTTATCTCAAACTGCACATGGAAATAAATGTTGCTTTGATTCAATGAGATTTCCAGTTAACATTTCTCACTGAATTTTGCATAAAAATCCTACCCAGGTACTGGAGGGACTACAATGCACTTAATCTAAATACCATAAACTGTACCTTTCTGCATGTGGGGGAACTTGTATTAATTCCTGTATTTGAACTAAGAAACTTGAACAACCCGTTAGAATAGGGGTTGCCGTTCCTGTGGATGACAACATTTCTTAGTATGCTATTTTTAACTAAATGTACTGAGACAGTCCTTTTATGTCACAATTTTAACATAAATGGGGGCAGAAGTGGGACAGACATAATGCCTGGGGCTAGTCTGCAGGATGGGAGAAAAGTACAATTATTACGTGATCACAAATTGTACTTTCTTTAAATTTTTGAATAGTCTCTTCCTTGAGAATTGAAAGCATATTTTTAGATCTTGCATTGGTCTTCAACCTAGAAGCCTTTTTTTTTTTTCCCCCAAGTAGCACAAAGAAGATTCAATAACCATCCTGAGCTTTGCTTTGAGAATCTGAATGTGCAAGCACATGCGGACAGTAGGGGTCACAGTTGTCTTGGACTAACATCCGAAAAGTGGTGTGTACATACTTGTTTGTTTTGTTTTTAGGCTTACAGAATGATAACAATAAAAGTGGAGACTGGTTTTAAAATGCACTCTTTGGCCATATTAAGAGGTTTTAAGTCTTGTCTTTTGGATAATTGGCTTCAACATTATTTTTTCAGAGACAAGAATTTTTCATTTGTAGACAGCTATGTTCTGAATGTGATATGCTTTTAATCACTGTCAGACTGAAAAGGAATTCTCATTAGGGACTTTAAAATTTTCTAATCAAAGTTCCTGAAAATATTTTTTCAAATAAATGAGCCTCATATTTTTGAATGTGGTAAAAATTATTTCTCTCCTCCATTGCAAAGAAATGTGTGAGGTTTCCAAATTTTCCATTTTGCACTAAAGCTCTAATTGCTAAGAAATTATTGTAACTTGTTATTTACCAGTGATTGGTTTAAATACATATTTTTCCTTAATAGCCAATCACTGGTAAAACAACAAGTTACAATAATTCATTACTTATTCTATATCATGGGAGCTCAATACAATGACAATTTAATACAATATTTTATGCAAAAATTAAATACTTAGTTTATAACTTTTTGATTCAGAAATATTTGTTAGGAGATCAATGCACTAGGAAATAGAGCACTTATGAAGATAATGCAATAATCGTAACTCATATTGCTAGTAAGAGTGAAAACTAGTACAACTCCTTGTTTTGGCATTACTTACTATAGCTGATTCTATTCGTACATTGCCACTCTATTCCTAAAAATATAGCCCAAAACATGCTGATGGCACTATTTGTATTACTTCAAAATCAGAAACTATTTGAAAGGATAATTAGTTAATACATTGTGATATAGTGGGAATGAAATCCTACGCAGTAATGAGAATAAACAGCTATAAGCAAGGGTATGGAAGAAACTTCTTACAAACATAGTGTTGACTGAAAGGAGCTAGATTCAAAAAAGAAGGTTTCATATAATTCTGTCTTTATAAACATTAAAGCCAGGCAAAACTATTTAATGAGTTTGGAAGTTAATAATGGTTTGTCCTTGGAGGGGAGTTATTGACTGAACAGGGTATATGAGTGGCTGAAAGGTCGTATCTTGAGCTGTATGTTAGACAGGTGGGTTCAGTTTATGAAAATTAAACAAGGTATACAGTTGTGAACTGCCTCCTTCCTATATGTGTATTATATGTCAATATGAAGTTAAAAAACAAAGAAGGTAATGAGGAGTTTCTTTTAGCAGTAGAGATGGTTGGAAGGTCTCAGTGCTTGAGAATATCATACTTTTTTTCCAAAAAAATGTTTACTATGTAATCTGTAATTTGCACACTCACAATCATATCTTTGTCAGAGCACTTTCTGTTGCCTGCAGTAAGTAAAATATTCATTTTAATTCATCAAAGACTGATGAATTAAATTAAGGAAGATTTAATGTACAATAAGTAGTATGGAGGGGCAAGATGGCTGACTAGAGGCAACTTTTCACCAGAAGCTTCTGTCCAGAAGGAGAAATTTACAATAAGTAATATTCTTTGCCATTAACTGGAATATTAAAATCCCCATTCAAGTAAACCCTTCTGTTACTGTCAAATTAATGACTGGAAGGTGATTTTAGAGAGTGCAGAATGAACGCAGAGGCAAATGTCTAATAATGAGTTCTTCTTTAGAATATGATGATGTCCAATGATTCGTTTCTTTTATATAATAGAATGTTTGTTTCTAATCCCTGTGTCAGTGTCTCTTGGATGTAGATTTTCATTCTAGAGGACACAATATGTAAACAATGATTGCTCTTCTTAATTCCCATTTTTTATTTTCAGGCTGACTATAGTTTTTTTTTTTTTTTTTTTAGGTTTCAGACAGCTGCAAACACATCTATGTTCTGCTTCTCAGATCACTTTGCCCAGATCACTTTGGTGAGTTTGGATTTCACAGCTTTTTATAAAGTTCCACATTAATTTGTAATCTCAGTGTACTCCTCTCTCTGGTTCATCATATCCTTTGATTGCTGGTGTATTCAAAGATTTTTTCCATGCCAAGTTCTTTGGGGCTACCTTGAGATCTCACTTTTGAGATCTGTTTTATTTTATTTTTTTAAAATTTATTTTTAAATGACATATAGTAGTTATGTATATTTACCAGGTATAATGTGATGTTTTGACCCATGCATACATTATAGAACGTTTCAATAAAGCTAATTGACATATTCATCACCTCCTCAATTTATCATTTTTAAACTAGTTAATATAATATTTGTTGTTTATTTCAGATTAATATGAAGGATACAAATGATTAGGTTATATTATTTAAATTTCATAGATGAAGTTCAAGTTGTAGTTGAGCCCTTCATCCATGAAGTGTGCTATATACCCTCACCTTGTGCCCATTAGATGAGGACTTACCAATTCCCCTGCCTCTTCTTCTCTACCCCCCACTTAAATTATATTGCATTTTTCTCTTATGTGGGGGTGCAGTTGTTTATCTATTGGTTTCATATTAGTATTGCAGGCATTGGATACTTGCTTTTCTATTCTTTTGCTACCTTATTAAGAAGAATATTCTTCAACTCCATTCAGGTAAATACAAAAGATGTGAAGCTGCCATCTTTTCTTATGGCTGCCTAATATTCCATGGTATACATATACCACAGTTTATTAATCTATTCATGTGTTGATGGGCATGTGGTTGATTCTAAATCTCGGTGATTGTGAATTGAGCTGCAATAAACATTCTAGTTTATTGAAAATGTCCTTATGGTAAAATGATTTTTGTCCCTGGGGTTAGGTGATATCTCAGGCTGGTTTTGATTTGCATTTCTCTATTGATTAGAGATGATGAGCATTTTTGTGTGTGTTTGCCATATATCTATCTTCTTAGAAAAGATTCTGTTCATGTCTCTTGCCCACTTATAAATGGAATTGTTTGCTCTTCTCTTGTGGATTATTTTGAATTCTCTGTTGATTCTAGTTATTAGTCCTTTGTCAGATTTTTAGCGTGCAAATATATCCTCTCATTCTGAAGGTTGTCTGTATTCTTGAGTTCCTGTACACTTAGCTGTGCAGAAGCTTTTTAGTTTGATTATGTCCCATTCATTTATTTTTGGTGTTATTGCAGTTGTCAAGAGTTCTTCTTCATAAAATATTTTTCCAGAGCAATGTTAAGAGTTTTTCCCATACTTTTTTTCTAGATTTTTTGTTGTTTTATGTCTTAATTTAAATCTTTTATCCAGTGAGAGTCAATTTTTGTAAGTGACTAGAGGTGTGAGTCCAGTTTCAGTCTTCTGCATGTGGCTAAATAGTTTGCCCAGCCCCATTTATTAAATAGGGATCATTTCCACTTGTGTATGCTTTTTCATTGGTTAAATATCCTAGACAAATTTATCTTTTTTTTTAGGGTGAGAACATTAACAATTTATTTTAGCAATTTGAAATATACAATACGTTATTATTAACTGTGGTCAGCATGCCATACACTAGATCTCTAAAGCTTATTCCTCCAACCTGTACCTCTTCATGAACATTTTCCATAGAAATAATCAAACTATTTTCATTTCTTTATAATATGGAATCAGTAGTTTGGAAGGAACATTAAAATATTGTTTTATCTCCCTATTTCAACCCCATTAACACAAACCAGTTCAACTTGATGAAAATATATTTTACTTTGAAGAAGTGTTTGCAAGGAAGATTAACACAGTTATTATCAAAAATGGCCTCATTTTTTGACTAGTTCTAGAATGGAACAAAGAACGCATAGCACTAAGTGTGAAGACAGAACAACACTTGATGGGAGAAACTCAGAATTTCCACTGAGATTGGAGACACACTTGATAACTTGGAAAATCACAGACACATTCCCTATTGCTACTCATCATGTTTTGCTCATCAATTTTTAAAGTCAAGCAGCCATAGAGGTCAGGACACAACAGAATGAAGGACTGATTATAATACCATGTACTGTACTGTTGGTGTTTTAAAATATGCCTCAAAATGAATTCTTAACTGCAGCCCAAGATCTGCACACACATTTATGCATTTGAGCAATATCCAAAAGAATATAACTTTTTTCTACAGACCCGACTACACTACAGTCATGGAGTTCAAGGCAGCAGGGGGTGAAAGTGTTACATTCAATCTTACTGACCTTGCCTCATTTTTACAAGATAAAACTAGAGCAAGTAGTTAAAATGATGTTAAGGACAAAGTCAGAAATACAACAAGGTCAGATACTCATGATTAAAGGGCAGGTATAAAAAGCAGGATAGATAAAATATTTGCCTTTTAGAAGACTGTGAATACAGAACACTTAACATTTTCATCAAAGTTGACAGTGATGCATGACAGTGAGCAAAGGAAATTAATTTCAAACATTTGGATTCTTGAATTCAAAATCATTTTGTAAAAGTGAAGAAAAAATTATTTTACTGATTTCCTGATTTGTTGGATTAATGACCATGATTAGATATTATATTGATAAGTTTCAATTATAACAGTACATAACAAAAATAATTCTGGCATTGTGTTACACCATTGCATCATAAAGAAATTCCCTAAGTGTTGTTTGTAAAATATTTCATGTTTTCATGAACACTCGATTTCTGGTTTCAGATTTTATTATTTGATGAATATTCAATTATTCATTCTTTAATTCATTTAGTGTCTACTTTATTCTAAATTATTGGTAGGTGCTCTTGGACATAGATAGCCAAGAAATAATCCATGTGCTTTAGGCATTTATGACTTAGAAAGAGATATAGAATAAATTATTAAATAAGTATAGCTAAGACCTAATAAAATCCATGCTAGAAGACGTACATTTTTATCTTGTACTTGAAATGAAAAGACAAGTAATTCTCGTTATGGAAGGGATACAGAAAGAGGTACTGTTTTCTCTGGATCTGAAGGACAAGCACTGTTTCAATAGTAGGTAATGGTGCCAATGGCTTTCTTGGCTACAGGATAGCAATAACAAAGAAATGGAAGAATGTTCTTGACATGCCCGGGCCACTGGAGGTGATGTGATATTAATGATTTCCAAAGTGGGATGACATGTAGAGAGATGGGAAGAGTTAATTAGGAAATAGGACAGTCTTATAAAGAGAAAAGCTATGGTCATTTCTCTGACATTTATCAACCTGAGTTTAACACAGATTCTGTCAAACTGAGTACCAATGTACATTTGATCTGCAGATAATCTCAAAGATTATCTGGATTCATTCTCTGTCTCTTTCTCTCACATCCTTTCTCTCTCTTTTCCTGAACCAGAGGAAATTAAGACCACATAACCAGATTGACTAGGTGTAAAGTATCCCTAGTTGCTGTCATTGGTCTGTAGCTTTTTCCACTGTAATGAGTCTGAGAGACTGCGGGCCTGTAAGGCAGAGTAGATCAAGGTAAGATATTCCCCATTGTTGATAGTAAAACCCAATAGTTTCCCCAATTTCTTTTTTTTTTTTTTTTAATTTATTTATTATTTTATTTTATTTTATTTTTCTTATTGTTGGGGATTCATTGAGGGTACAATAAGCCAGGTTACACTGATTGCAATTGTTAGGTAAACTCCCTCTTGCAATCATGTCTTGCCCCCAGAAAGTGTGACACACACCAAGGCCCCACCCCCCTCCCTTCGTCCCTCTTTCTGCTCCCCCCCATAAGCTTAATTGTCATTAATTATCCTCATATCAAAATTGAGTACATAGGATTCATGCTTCTCCATTCTTGTGATGCTTTACTAAGAATAATGTCTTCCACTTCTATCCAGGTTAATACAAAGGATGTAAAGTCTCCATTTTTTTTTAATAGCTGAATAGTATTCCATGGTATACATATACCACAGATTGTTAATCCATTCCTGGGTTGGTGGGCATTTAGGCTGTTTCCACATTTTGGCGATTGTAAATTGAACTGCAATAAACAGTCTAGTACAAGTGTCCTTATGATAAAAGGATTTTTTTCCTTTTGGGTAGTTGCCCAGTAATGGAATTGCAGGATCAAATGGGAGGTCTAGCTTGAGTGCTTTGAGGTTTCTCCATACTTCCTTCCAGAAAGGTTTACTAGTTTGCAGTCCCACCAGCAGTGTAAAAGTGTTGCCTTCTCATCCACACCAGCATCTGCCATTTTGAGATTTTGTGATGTGGGCCATTCTCACTGGGGTTAGATGGTATCTCAGGGTTGTTTTGATTTGCATTTCTCTAATAGATAGGGATGATGAACATTTTTTTCATATGTTTGTTAGCCATTCTTCTGTCATCTTTAGAGAAGGTTCTATCCATGTCTCTTGCCCATTGATATATGGGATTGTTGGCTTTTTTCATGTGGATTAATTTGAGTTCTCTATAGATCCTAGTTATCAAGCTTTTGTCTGATTCAAAATATGCAAATATCCTTTCCCATTGTGTAGGTTGTCTCTTTGATTTGGTTGTTGTCTCCTTAGCTGTACAGAAGCTTTTCTGTTTAATGAAGTCCCATTTGTTTATTTTTGTTGTTGTTTCAATTGCCATGGCAGTCTTCTTCATGAAGTCTTTCCCCAGGCCAATATCTCCCAGTGCTTTTCCTATGCTTTCTTTGAGGATTTTTATTGTTTCATGCCTTAAATTTAAGTCTTTTATCCATCTTGAATCAGTTTTTGTGAGTGGGGAATGGTGTGGGTCCAGTTTCAGTCTTCTACATGTGGATATCCTGTTCTCCCAATACCATTTATTGAATAGGGAGTCTTTCCCCCAAGGTATGTTCTTGTTTGGATTATCGAAGATTAGGTGGTTGTAAGATATTAGTTTCATTTCTTGGTTTTCTATTCAATCCCAAGTGTCTATGTCTCTATTTTTGTGCCAGTACCATGCTATCTTGACCACTATGGGTTTGTAGTACAGACTAAAGTCTGGTATGCTGATGCCCCCAGCTTTATTTTTATTACTAAGAACTGCCTTAGCTATACAAGTTTTTTTCTGGTTCCATACAAAACGCAGAATCATTTTTCCAAATCTTGAAAGCACGATGTTGGTATTTTGATAGGAATGGCATTGAATAGGTAGATTGCTTTGGGAAGTATAGACATTTTAACAATGTTGATTCTGCCCATCCATGAACATAGTGTGTTGTTCCATTTGTTAAAATCCTCTGCTATTTCCTTTCTGAGGATTTCATAATCTTCTTTATAGAGGTCCTTCACCTCCTTCGTTAGGTATATTCCTAGGTATTTCATTTTCTTTGAAACTATGGTGAAGGGAGTTGTGTCGTTAATTAGCTTCTCATCTTCACTGTTATGGGCGTATATGAAGGCTACTGACTTGTGGCCATTGATTTTATATCCTGAAACATTACTGTATTTTTTGATGACTTCTAGGAGTCTTGTGGTTGAGTCTTTGGGATTCTCTAAGGGGGAGTTTGACCTCCTCTGCTCCCATTTGGATTCCCTTTATTTCGTTGTCTTGCCTAATTGTATTGGCTAGAACTTCCAGCACTATGTTGAATAGTAAAGGTGACAGAGGAGAACCTTGTCTGGTTCCAGTTTTAAGAGGAAAAGCTTTCAGTTTTACTCCATTCAGTAAAATATTAGCTGTGGGTTTGTCATAGATAGCATCAATCAGTTTTAGAAATGTGCCACCTATGCCTATATTTTTCAGTGTTCTAATTAGAAAAGGATGCTGGATTTTATCAAATGCTTTTTCTGTATCTATTGAAAGGATCATATGATCTTTATTTTTGCCTCTGTTTAATACAGTGGATAACGTTTATGGATTTACATCACTGGGATGAAACCTACTTGATCATGATGTATGGCTTTTTTGATGATAAGCTGTTAGCTATTGGCTAGGATTTTGTTGAGAATTTTTGCATGTATATTCATGAGTGAGCTTGGTCTGAAGTTCTCCTTTTTGGTTGGGTCTTTTCCTAGTTTTGTTATCAGTGTGATGTTTGCTTCATAGAACGTGTTGGGGAAGATTCCTCTGCCTCAATTTTTTGGAATAACTTCTGTGATACAGGAATAAGCTCTTCTTTGAAGGTTCGATAGAATTCTGGTGTGAAGCCATCTGGACCAGGGCATTTTTTGGTTGGAAGAATTTTTATTGTTTCTTTAATCTCAGTGCATGAAATTGGTCTGTTCAGGAGCTCTATTTTTTACTGGCTAAGTCTAGGGGAGGGTGTGATTCCAAACATTGATCCATTTCTTTCAACTTGTCAAATTTTGGGGCATAGTGTTTCTGGTAGTATTTAGAGATAATCTCTTGTATCTCTGTGGTATCAGTTATTATTTCCCCTTTATCATTTCTGGTTGAGGTTAGTAGAGATTTTACTTTTCTATTTCTCATTAGTCTGGCCAATAGTTTATCCATTTTATTTATTTTTTCAAAAAACCAAGTCCTTGTTTCATTAATTTTCTGAATGATTCTTTTGTTTTCAATTTCATTGATCACTGATTTGGCTTTGGATATTTCTTTTCTTCTACTGGGTTTAGGCTTAGATTGTTGTTATTTTTCTAATTCCATAAGATGGCTTGTAAGTTTGTTGATGCATTCTCTTTCTGTTTTTTGAATGTAGGCATCTAAAGCGATAAATTTTCCTCTTAAAACTGCTTTTGCAATATCCTTCAGGTTTTGGTAAGTTGCGTCTTCATTGTTGTTATGCTCAAGGAAGTTAATGATTTCCTGTTTTATTTCTTCCTGAACCCATCTGTTTTTCAATAGAAGGTTGTTTAATTTCCATACCTTTGTGTGGGGTTGAACATTTTTATTAGAATTGAATTCCACCTTTACTGTCTTGTGGTCTGAGAAGATACAAGGTAAAATTTCAATTCTTTTGATTCTGTTGATATGTGTTTTGTGTCCCAGGATATGATTAATTTTGGAAAATGTTCCATGGGGTGCTGAGAAGAATGTATATTCTTTATCTTTGGGATGGAGTGTTCTATATATGTCTATGAAGCACAGTTGTTATAGGATCTCATTTAAATCTCTTATATCTTTGTTTAATTTCTGTTTAGAGGATCTTTCCAGCTCTGTAAGAGGAGTGTTAAAGTCTCCTGTTACTATGGTATTATCAGATATCATATTACTCAGACTGAGTAGGGTCTGTTTCAAGAATCTGGGAGCATTTAAATTGGGTGCACAAATATTTAGAATTGAAATGTCTTCTTGCTGTATTTTTCCCTTGACCAATATAGAGTGACCATCTTTGTCTTTTTTGACTTTAGTTGCTTTAAATCCACATGTATCTGAAAATAAGATTGCAACTCCTCTTTTCTTCTGAATTCCATTTGCCTGAAAAATTGTCTTCCAAACACTTGACTTGGAGTTTTAATTTGTCTTTTGAAGCCAGGTGTGTTTCTTGCAGACAGCAAATGGATGGCTTATTTTTTTTAATCCAGTCAGCCAATCTATGTCTCTTCAGTGGGGAATTCAAGACATTAACATTTATTGAGATAATTGATAAGTGTGGTAGTGTTCTATTCATCTCATTTTGTGAGAGTCCATTGCTTAATTTTCTCTTTTGCATCAGTGTGGAGGTTAGATTCTGCCCTTTAATTTCTGAGTTTTTACTTTGCTGCTGATTCACTGTCATGGTCAGTGTGTAGAACAGGTTGAAGTATTTCCTGTAGAGCTGGTCTTATTGTGGCAAATTTCCTCAACGTTTGTATATCTGTAAATGATTTGATTTCTCTGTCAATTTTAAAGCTTAGCTTAGCAGGGTACAGAATTCTGGGCTGGAAATTGTTCTGTTTAAGTAGATTAAAGGTAGATAACCATTGTCTTCTTGCTTGGAAAGTTTCATTAGAGAAGTCTGCAGTCACTCTGATGGATTTGCCCCTGTAGGTCAACTGGCGCTTACTTCTGGCAGCTTGCAGAATCTTTTCTTTTGTCTTGACTTTGGACAGGTTCATCACAATGTGTCTTGGAGAAGTTCAGTTAGAGTTGAGGTGACCTGGGGTCCAATATCCCTCTGAAAGCAGAGTGTCAGAATCTTTGGTGATATTTCGGAAATTTTCTTTTATAATATTCTCTAGTATGGCTTCTATTCCTCTGGGGCATTTTTCTTCCCCTTCCGGGATTCCTATAACTCGTATGTTCGAACGCTTCATAAAGTCCCATAATTCTGACAGTGAATGTTCTGCTTTCTCTCTCTTCTTTTCTGCCTCTTACTATCTGAGTTATCTCAAGAACTATGTCTTCTACTTCTGAAATTCTTCCTTCTGCATGGTCTAACCTCTTGCTGATACTTTCCATTACAACTTTAAGTTCCCTATTTGACTGCTTCAGTTCCTTCAGCTCTGCTATACCCTTTCTATATTTTTCGTATCATTCATCTCTTATTTGATTCTGTTTTTGGATTTCCTTTTCGTTATTTTCCACTTTGTTAGCAGTTTCCTTCATTGTTTCCATCATTTCCTTCATTGTTTTCATCATGTGTATTCTAAATTCCCTTTCTGTCATTCCTAACATTTCTGTATTGGTAGAATCCTCTGCAGTAGCTACCTCATGGTCCCTTGGTGGTGTTGTTCTGGAATGGTTCTTCATGTTGCCTGGAATTTTATGTTGATTCTTCCTCATGAGTGATTTCTTTTATCTGTTTCCTTGCCCTAATTTTCCTTTCACTTCCTCTTGCTCTTTAAGTTCCTGTGCCTGTAGAGTAAAGTTTCGATGAGTCCTTTTGGTATAGAACCAGAAGGATGAGAAGGTTGAAAAGCAAGACGGGATGAAAGAAAGAAGGAAAAGACGAAAAGAAAATAGAGAAAGAAAAGGGGGTGGGTAAAAGGGAATATTGACAAAAAGAGAGGCACAGAAAGAAGGAGACAAAGCAAAATAGGTGTACAGTAGGGTACTTTGACACAACCTTAAAAAAACCCCAACCTCTTGGGGTGCCCAGTTTGGTGGTTCCCTTGAGGTCAGCAGCTCTTTGCTAACCTGATCAGACACAGTACCCAACCTCCACCAAGTAGAGAGGAAAGAAAAAAATACTATAAATCAAACCAAAACAAACAAACAGAAAACTTTACACCCATAAAATTAGGTGAAAAACCAAATAATAGGGGTAGAAACACTAGCAAAAATGAAGTTTTAGCTATTGAAAAAGGCAGCAATGGGAAATTTTATTTAAACTAGAAAACTGGAGAAAGAAAAAAAATCTGTATGGAAAAGGTTGAAATTAAAAAACAAAGCAACAACAACAACATCAAAATAAACAAAAGCAAACATACAAACAAATAAAAAACAACCAAAAAGAAAGCAGTATATATATATTATTGAATATTGTCTGGGCAACAGGTGGTCTTCTGGGGTATGAGATGTTAATCACAATAATGATACAACTGGAGGCCTCCACTGATTTCTCAAACCCCACAGGCTAGACACCCTAATTCTCTCTTCAGCCCTCTTAAAAGGCACTTTGAGCTTCTAAACTTGCTAATCAGAAGCTTTCCCAGGAAAGTGCTTGTCGCTGGAATAGCTGCTGAAGTGGCTATCCACTTACCCAGTATGCCAAAACCAGTTTTACTCTGCCCCTGAGGGTTAGGGCTGTAAGGCGGCTCAGTCCCCACCTTCAGGCTGCTCAGTCACTAGGTTACTAGCTCCCGCCCTGATCCTTGCTCTGCAGCCCTGAGGGCAGACCTTGTT
Organism: Loris lydekkerianus; assembly: GCA_963574355.1. Lineage (NCBI taxonomy): Eukaryota > Metazoa > Chordata > Mammalia > Primates > Lorisidae > Loris > Loris lydekkerianus. The sequence continues at coordinate 16,966 of CAUYPK010000766.1, read as the reverse complement.
GGGGCAGTTCTTTCACAATGGCTCCCTGTGGCCCACAGCCAAACACTATTAGCTCCCTCCGTCCGGCTCAGCGGCTCAGTCCGGGGCCCTAGACAAGGCCCAAAGTTCTCCACACTCCTGCTCAAGCTCTCCCTAAGGCAGTTCAACTGAGTGCCAAGGCCAAAAACACCAAAACAGTTCACAGGTAAGGCCTTTAGGGTTTGCAGTCTCGCTGCTACTGCACTTACAGCTGTCGGCAGGATTAGACCAATCGAACACACAGGATTACTTGCCAGTTTTCCACTGTTTTTGTCCTCCTCTTGGGGTCCAGAAGCCTCTCACTGACTCCCTGTATCCTCAAAGGGATGATTATAGGAAGATCCCACCAGCCAGAGATGCCTAGAGTCTTATCTCCCCAGACTCATGGTGCCCAGATGCAAGGAAGCTGTTACTCGGCCGCCATCTTGCTCTCCTCCCCCATCTCCACATTTTTTAATCATCAGTTTTGGCTACTTAAGCTCAGGTAATTAATATATTTAGAGATAGCCACTCTGGGCTTGAATCATCTGCTATAGCTCCATCTCCAACTCCAACTTCAATGACATATCTCTCACTGATTACAGTTTGGATTTCAAGTCCCACTATTAATCACCACTGCTACTTCTCTCTTCAGGGCATGATTTATAAGGGAGGTTGCAACCTTCCCAACAAGGAGGATTAATCACTGTCCCCATGCTGAGGAGAACTGCTCCGTGGAAGCCAGCTGGTCCTGGAGGTCTCCAACCTTATGGGGAGTAGGGAAAACACTGAAGAATATATCTTGCTATCTAGATAGCTTCTCTGAATTGCCTTATCTGGAACAATGAACAGGATCCTCACATGAGGGAGAGGCTCCTCCAATCAATCCAAGGAGTTTTAAGAATGATGGTGCCCTTTGCATATTCACATGGGTCCTCGCCTGCTTCCCCAGGTGCTCCCTGCAATGATGATGTGGAAGATATAGGCCATCTCTTCCTTATAGACCAAATGGAAATCAGCCAGGCCATTTGCATAAGGCCAGCATCATGGCCATCACTGTTGCCCTCCAGTCAAGTCACATTTCCTAGCTCTCTAGGTTTGAGTGGGCCAATGGGCACATGGCCAATCACTGCTGCCCTCTACATGGTCACATTTCCTAGGTCCCCAGGGTTGAGTGGAGCCAATAGGCTGTGAGCAGCAAGGATGTGAAAGAGAGGGCTAGACCATTGAATGGCCAATGCAAAATGCTGTAGAGTCTCTTTCTTTCCCCTCTGACATTGCCAAAAGCATTTAGGGTGATGGATAGTCCATGATCCTTAAACCCTGAGTAAGGAGAGAAGCCCCCAGGCAACCTGTGATGGACTTAAGAGAGTGAGCAAGAAAGACACTTGTGTGGTAAGCTGCTGAGAATTGAATGTGGTTTCTTACTATAGCATGATTTAACCTATCTTGTCTGACACAGGCAGCAAGCTACATAACGAGTAATCAGTGGGAAAAGCAAAGTTGCGTTCTTTCTTCATTATTCTCCCCCAACCATCCACCCAGTCTTTTCCTTAGCAAGCCATTAGGCTGGCATGACAGGGCTTCCTGTCAGACCAGGTGTTCCCTCCCAACTCTGAGAGTATCTAACTATTATATAAAGACCAGCCCTGAAATCTACCAGGCAAACTACAGAAATGATGACCAGAGACCCACCACCCTGAGTCATCCCTTGGCTTTGGAAAATGGTTTTTTGTAAGAGAAGCTGTTGAATGGTGCCAACCTCATTCTTTCATTCAATAAACAGAGAAGCTGTTCCACATAGGTCACAGCCTATTGAATTCCCATGTCTTATTATGCCCTGCTTTGTACAGTTATAAATATGAAATCTCAATATAGGTATTGTGAGATTGCTGAAAAGACTGCAATTCATTCCAATGGGTGGAAAGAAGGTTTTGTTATCAAGGCAGAGCCAGGAAAGTTGGAAAGGATGAGTAGTATCCAATCCTGTGTGAGAACCAGAGGTCAGCTTTCTGGAAATGGAACAGGGAGAGCAAAAACACAGAGAACAGAAGACCTTGGCCTGGGGTGGCCCCTTCACAAAGTCACCTCAAAAGGCTGCCTACTTAATGGTGTTAAGGCCAGGCCTGATACCAGATAAAGATGGAGTAAAAATGCTACTTTTAATCCACTTGTCCTGACTTCCTGCCCAGACTCAGGTAGTCAGTTTCCATTTGCTGGCAAACATTCAAGTGGATAGTCTACAAACACTTTGCGCTGAAACTCATGCTCCTCCCCAGTGCCTGTAAACTTTTATCTCCCATGTTTCAAATTTCTGCTAACCGCAGCTATCTCTGACTCCTCTATCTGATGTCTCCATGCAAGTCTGTTTTCATATCTTGCCAATGCTCCTTCACAGCCACTTGCATTTCTTCCTCCCTTTTTATTCCCCTTCCCCCATAAGTCTGGGCTGTTGGACCTCCTCTAAAACTGGCGCAAGGATCCTCCAGCAGGTTTCTGTCCCTGGACATATGCTCCTTCCATCCAAAGGAATAGTTCATGCCCTGCTCTGCTCAGCTTTAACCTTTCATCTATGACTTTGTATTTCTAGGAATTTTAATTGATTTTATTTGTGTTCAAAATATTTTATTTCTATTTAAGCATCCTCTACTCACTCATGTGTCCATTCATCCGCTGCTTTTTCTCACAAAGGATTTAATGCAGCTAATTGGTACGCTTTATATGTTATGGGAGAATGATGTAACTACGTGCCAACTTGTTTTCCCTACCATGGTGGAGATAAGGAGAGATACTCTTCTCACCCCAAAGGAAGAGGAAATAGAGAGGGGTTGCTCAGGGTTGACTTGAGGGAATAATGCTCCCTACCTGAGAAGGGGATTTCCTAGGGGAAGTGGAAGGGTGGCAAATGCCCCTAGTAGAGATCCATCTGCTCCTGCCTACCAATGTGCACCCCAGGGGGACAGCATTTCTGAGGGGCCAGTATAAGCATGCCTGGGACCAAACACACTAAATGCCTCAGTAGCCACCAGCTCAGGGGAAGATCCTGGGAATAACTTGAGGTTGGGGAGAGTGGAAGCTATAAGACTCAGTTTTCCACCCACCTCCGAGTGGAGCCCATTGACTCAGACAATAAGCTTTTCTGTTCTAATCATACTGGGCAACAAATATCAACCCAATGTCTCAAAGCATTTACATAAATTCCTACCAGTTACATAATAATGAACTGTGTGCTGCTGAGAAAAGCAGCTAACCATGTTGAGTCTTATTTTCCTCATTTACAAATGCTACTCCCACCAGGCAAGGGACACCGGATGCATTATGACTGATGGCACTCTCAAAAGTGGACAAACTTCAAATGAAGGAGGATACCACAGCTGTGATGGATGTATTAATAATCAATATTAACACATTAACATCTAATCAACATTCTAAGGTAGATAACTTGTCACTCTTACCATGAAAAGTCAGCAAAATGACCCAAAACGAAATTTGGTTTCCTGATCTCAATCCAGTCTCCTGACTACCTCAGACTGAAACAAGCTTCCAGCTTCCCCAAGAGGGAAGAGAAACCAAGGCTGCTTAACAGCCTGCCTCTTCAACCATAAAAATCCCAGTCCGTGGCTATTTTCAACAACAATAATCTCACTCCCTAAGCGTCTGCTCTAAGGTTTATCTGTCCTGGGAGACAAGGAGTGTGAAGAAAAAGAAAAGGAGAAAGTCTCTTTTATTTGATTCCCAAGCCATACTAAACTAGCCCTAAAATGGAGGATCCCTTCTGGGACGTGCAGCATGAAGGTAATTTTCTTGTTTAAGCACATAGCACAGACATCATTCTCCATTTGTTCCCAAATAAACAATCATGCACATGAGCACACAGCCACACTCTGGTCAATATACATCTGGGTGAAGGTCAGCAAAAGAAGGAGGAAAGAATGGCATGCTTGGGAAACTAGGCTTTTGCTAAACCCCAAGACTATGAGAAAGGCATCTCTAAGCACCATCAGGAAACCTCATTCTGAGTCCCTTTGCTCTAATGAGCCCACTTTGTCTTTAATCGTGCTAGGTGAAGGTCACCTTGGGAAAGCCTGTACCAGCTTGGAAATCCATGGACCCCATCCCCAGATGGCAAGATAAAGGACCCCATCCCCAGATGGTAAGATAAAGAATGCTCTACCAGCTACTGGGGTTGGGTTGACTTGAGTATTGGCTATTTAATGGTGCTGGTATGTTAAATATTTTGACTTGCTGGAATTTGCACCAAGGCTTATCAAATATCTTTAAGTGGTGAGCTGAAGACTCTGGTATATAAGTAACTCAGCACAGAACCACCTGTTCTAAAATTGTAATTTTAAAAGTCACCATAAAATTAATATTACACCTGCCAATTTTGTGCATATAGGAAACAGCAGATGTGACTCAGAGCCCTTCACTGCCAGCAGCTGTCCTGAATGGTTGGACCTAGTACTACTCTGACCTTGGCCATCCATTGCCAAAATCAGACCCTCACACCTGACCCTAGAGGACAGAGCCAGGCTTCAAGGGAAACGAGCAGCAGATCATTTTCCCACTGGGCCTGTGTCAAAAACAGGAGGGAAAATGAGGTAGAAAAGGCAAAAGAAGATGCCTGCCTGACTGACCTGGGACTCGAAGACAGAAGAATTTTTCTTCTGGCCTCGGGAGGCCTGGTGGTCAGTGAGGGCACAGAGACAGGAAACTCATGGGGTACTGCTTCCAACACCAGAGGGACGTTCTCTCCTGACCTCCCCCTTGGGGTTTCTCCCCACCCTTTTCTTCACTCACCCTCTCTGAGCACAGTTAATCCACAGAGGCAGATTCATTTCTACCTCTGCTGGAGAAAGGCAGCACAAAGAGGAAAAGGCTCAGGGAGGGAGGGTAGGGAGCAAAGCCAACAACCCCCACTGCTCCTAGCTACCTAGTGTGCAAATGGCCCAGTTTACAGTCAGACCCACAGGCCACTGTAGGTACTTCCCCACGCACTGACTTATCTGCCCACCCAGCCACAAATGTTGTGGACACTGCCCAAGTAGTTGCCTGGCCATCCTGTCCCCACTGCTGCTGGGGGACCAGCTTCCAGCTTGCTGACACTGACTGACTCAGAACCTTTGGTCCCATTGCTATTTCCCTCACCACCAGCCATGCCATGTACTGGGACATTTCCCAACCATCCTGCATAAATCACAGCCTTCCCAGGCTGTCCACTGAGGAAATTCTCTTGCTTTGATCCATAAGGAAAAGTGTGCATGCATGATGCCATGAGGAGGAGGGCTCCTTCCATAAGGAAGAGAGGGAAACCAGGGAAGGAGGTGACAGAACAGGCCTAGCTCACTTCTTCATGGCCCTGCAATTCCCACCTAGGGCATTAAGCTTTGCTGTCATTTAGCAGTGATTCCCAAACTTTGTGGTACTTCAGAATCACCTCCAGCTTTTGCTAAAACACAGATTTCTGGTCCTACCCTGAGAGGCCTAAGGGCCTTTGTAACAAGTTCTCAGGTGAGCCACTGAGGATGCTGCCTCTCAAAGCTTGGTCCCTGCACCAGCATCACCAGTTTCACCTGGGAACTTGTTAGAAATAATGAATTTTGGTAACACTCCAGGACTTCTGAATCAGAGCCTGCATTTTAATAAGGTGCCTAGGTGATACACAAAGGTTTGAGAAGTGGCTGCTCAGCACTGATTCCCAAAATAGGATCCACTAGCCACCTGCATCAAACTCACCTGGGACAAGCTACTTTCAGCTTTCTCTGGCCTTCTTGGTGATGCTTCCTAGATCTGGAAGGAGACCAATTCCTTTTAGGACCAAACCTTTGGATTCCAGCCTTACTCTGCCCATTCCTCCCAGCTGGCCTTTTATAATTGTTTTCATTCAGCATCAAGACACATTTGAATTTCAAAAGCCTCTCTGTCAGTTTCCTCACACACTTGTTAAATTACTGAACTACCTAAGAGCCCACTCAGGGAGGAGATGAAAATAAAAGCACTCTTTCAAATAATGCTGTATTTTTAAAGGGACAAAATTCTCCTACAATTTGCTGGCAGAGCATCTTAACACTTGTAGCTGCCCACTCCTTTTCTTTTAGCCAGAGAAGATGGGAGTAGGATTTGTGTTCAGAATATAGAGAGTGATTAGGCAAAGATTCATACTGTTTGAGAGAAGAGGCACTTGCTGAAGGGAATGTTCCAGAATGAAGAGGACAGAAGGATTAAGAGTTTCACACACCTTGTTCCAGTGCTGAAAAGCCCCACATATGCCCTTACTCAGCAAATATTTATTAGAAGGACTTAGTAGGTAGTGATTGCAAAGCAGCCTTGCTGGGGAGACTTAAAGAAAGACTGTGTATGTCCCAGGATCTATAAACAACAAAAACACAGAGCCTGAAGTACAAAGACAGCACTGGAGCAACTTGGTGCAAGAGGAAAGGTGAGAAGAAACCGTTCATTCTGAGTGAGGGCAGGCAGGAGGGCCTCCTGCAAATGACTTGAGTTACATTATGGAAAGCAAAGGCACTCCCAGGGAACACCAGCACCATCCTCTCACTGAGGTGTTTGAGATAGTTACCTATATACTCGAGTATAAGCCGAGTTTTTTCAGCACAAACTTTGTGCCAAGTTCGGGTTTTTCGGCACAAATTTTGTGCCGAAAAAACTCGGCTTATACTCGAGTATGTACGGTATGTTTCTCAGTGTCCTATGAAGAACACCTCCATTCCATCTTGTGAGCCATCCCTTAAAAATCTTCTACAAAAATGACATGGAAATCAGAAATTCTTGGTGCCAGCTTCTTTTTAAACCTGAGAGACTTCCAAGGAATAGTCATGATGATTTCACCTGACTAGGAAGAGCATAGTGATGGGAAGGGGGCCAAAAGCAGAAACAAGTCCTCTTTTGCCTTTAGTTACTAGCACCAGGCAGGTGACAATGATTCTTGACATTGGACTCACCTGCCCAGAGCTTGCCAGGAAACTCAGGCACAGCTATGAGCTCTGCTCTCCTTTTAGGCCTGCCTCTACCTCAGAGCTTTCCCAGGCCAGGGAAAGGGGAAGAAGCCAAACTCTGTTAGGGGAAGAGAGCTCTATGCCCTAAGGCCACACCCTCCTAGAGCGGTGGTTTTCTGTGGCCAGTGCTCTCATGTAACAAGAACTTGATACATCAGAGGAGGGAATTGATCTTACTGCACCACAATGCTGTCTTTTTTCTTTTTTAAATTTCAGACTAATATGACAATGCAAATGATTAGGTTACATTGTTTCTAAGCTCACCACTCCTCTTTAAAAGAGTGAGTCTGGGTCTTCAGCAGCACCATTAACTTCTAAAGAACCTCTTTCAGCATAAAAACAGATGATTAACCTACTTAACAGCTATTAAGTGGTGTTAATTACCTGTTAATTCAACAAGTTGGAAAAATTTTGTTCAAATAAAAGAAGGTGAAATGAATGAGATAGCAAGTATTGGCATTTGGGAAAGGAATACAAACTGTCGCCATGATCACCCATTCATATTTCTAGTGCCCACTGACGCATGTACAGGGAAGTAGGTGATTTGCTGAGCATTCTAAGAGCAAAGACAAAACAAATGAATATACAGCCCTCCCTACCTGACCGCCCCAGCAGATGTGGTTGTCTGAATTCAAGCACATGCATATGTGTTAGTCCAAAGTCTGGCTAAGGTTCCTATTAGCTGGATTGTGTCAAGCTTTACCAGGAGTTTGCTTTAGCTTGTTAAGATACTGAAAAGAGGATGTTCGCTTCCAAGCAAGGGCTTGGGTGGCAGTGTCTTAGTGAAAATAGTGTTGGAAGAGAGACTTGGGCTATAGCCTCAGCAATTAAGAAGCTATAGACCTTGGGTAAACTATTTAATCTCAATGGGCTCTGTTTCTTCATCTATTAAGTGAGAATAATAATAATAGTATCTAATTCATAGGACTGTTACGAATATTAAATTAGTTAATATCTATGAAGCTCTTAGAATAGTATCTGACATATAGTAACACCATAAATAATAACTATTATCTGTAACAAGAGAAATTTGACCATATAATTTCTATAGTCCTTTTCAGCTCCAATATTTCATATACTTTATAAAAAGCAGCAATTAAACTCCTTTGAAAATTAAACCAGTGTATCTACCCTTTTGCTCTCCAATCTATTTCCACCACTTGCAAATTTTTGAAAATCCTCTTCTTACACTAATTTCCACACACACCCCCTCGGGTTAACATAGCCTTCCTGGCATTTTCTTAGTTATTGTGTTAAGACATTTACATTCTACATTTACTAAGTTTCACATATACCCTTGTAAGATGCACTGCATGTTGCCAAGTGGTAAGGTGTCGATCTCATAAACCAAAAATCAGATCGCAGGTTCAAACCCCATCTGTGCCTGTGACCTGAGGCTGTGGGAAGTTGACAGTCTTCCACTAATTTTTATCCCCAGGAACACCATGTGTTCTATAGAAACTGATCATTTTGCATGTCAATAGTAACCACTCCTAAGCAATAAAGCTCCCCATGCTCCTGAAGAATGATTTTTCTAATCTGTCTTGAGTCACTATTGTGCATGTGCTTGGGCCTGCACCATGGGTTTGTCTGTATCTTTGTGGGTCTCTCTCAATAAAATTGTTCTGTCAGCACAGGACTGGCACCATAGTTAACAGTCAGCAAACTCACCATTTCATCATTGAACAAATCTATGTTGAGAACCTCTATGCAGTGTCAGACGCTGTGGCAGACACTGGAGGTAATGCTAGGATGAGGCTGATGAGCCTGGAGATGATGCTCCAGGCAGCCCCAAACTAGTAACCACTCAGTAACCAGAGTAATCTTTTGGAAACATAAACCACATCACTTCTCTGATTAACCCTATGTCTTTCCAATACACCTAAGAATAAAACTGAAACTCCTTACAGTGACCTCTAAGGCCCTACCTGTGCCCTTCTGACCCTGCCCCTTCCACTCACCCCCTTGCTCACTCCACTCCAGTCACACTTGACCCTTTGTTGTTCCTCACACCGAGTGCATCTGTTCCCACCTCAGGGCCTTAACACATGTTGTTCCTCTGATCAGAGAGCCCCTCCCCAGACCTCTGCATTGCTGACTCCCATCATTCAGGAATCTACTCAATGTCACATCCTCAGATGAGTCCTCCCTCTCAATCAAAAATAGTGTCTTTGCTTATTTGTTTTAATTTTTTCAAAATACTTAGCTTCATTATCTGAAAATATACCCATCATGCATTTGTTTACTCACTTATTGTCTATTCCCCATGCCAGAAACACTCCATACGGGCAGCTTGTCTTCTTCACATCTTTGTTTACAATGCCTAGAAGAGTGGCTGGCCCACAAGGCACCAATTGAGAAAATAAATTGGTCCTCTGATCATTGCCCACACAAACATAGCCATTGCTATCATCAAGCTAATTTCAGAGTATGGAAAATCATAACAGCCATTCCAGCAGACTAAGAGATGGTGCTGATTCAACAATAATTTAGCAAATCTATCTATTCTACAGCCACAGACTGTAGCCCCAGCCCTGGTTATTCCCTTACAGGTGAGTACAATTGTTCATGTCACAACTGAAAGTGACATGATCTAATTTATGTTTTAAGAAGACTCAGTGAAAATTCAAACTCAGCTGAACTCTCCAAGCCCTGAACACTCAGCACACTAGGTTAAATTTGGCAGGAGGCCCAGCAATGAGTAAGAGCCGAGACTTCACAGTAGATGAGGGGAGATAAGTTGGAAACACCTAAGTGACCACAAATCCAAGGCTGGGTACAGGGAGAAGTGACACAGTAAGTTCAAAGGAGAAAGGAAGTAGATTTGCCAACACTGGCCCTTGCCAGCATATACACTGCCATAAACTGAATGAACCCCACCATCCCCAATTCAAATATTGAAATCCTATTGCCTTGTATGATGGAACCAGGAGGTGAAACCTTTGGAAGGTAATTCAGTCATCGGAGTACCATCCTCATGAGTGAGATTAGTGCCCTTTATGAGGAAAGATACAGGAGAGCTTGCTTCTTCTGTCTGCCATGAGAGTACACAGTGAGATGGCCCTCTGTAAATCAGAAAGAGGAGCCTCACCAGAACACAACCATGCTGGCACCCTGACCTCAGGCTTTTATCCTCCAGAACTGTGTGAAATTCCCACCCAGTCTATGGCATTTTTTTTATAGAAGTCCAAGCAGAGTAACACACACACACTCCATGCCTCATTGGGGCCTCCTATTATTTCTCAGCACTACCAGAGTATAAAGTATGAAGCAGTAGACAGAGGCTGGCCAGAGTTATGAGAAAGGAAGAAAAGGCCACCTGTCCCCCAGCTATTGCCCAGACCCCTCTGCTGCTCCAGAAGTTCCTCCGCTTCATGGGCTTCCAGAAAACTCCTGTAGCAAAAGTAGGTGCTCCAAAGGGGCCGAATGAGGAGCTGTGTAAGTCATTATCAGGAAACAACTCTCTCCCTCCTCTCCCATGTCCACACTGCATCTCTCCCACCCCTGCATAACCACAGTGATAACAGAGAAGAGGGGGGAGGATGGGGAGGCAGATCCCACTTAGGGACCTTCCTCACCCCACAGCTCTCTCTTCTCCATGAGAGTGCCATCCAGATTGCTCCTGAAAATCCCCTTCTAAGTTCTCAGCCTGCTATCTGAACCCCGAGAGTCCTCACACTGTACTTCTTTCCCAAAGCTCCATTCCTGCTGCTAATCCCAAGAATCTTGTCCTCCATGCATCTCTCCCAGCCCCAACAGCCCCCACTCTTGGAATAAGTGACACAGACTTGTCCCTGGAAATGCCAAGGCTAAAGTGAGAACAGATAGTTTTCTATGATTTCCAAAGAAAACTCAGGACATGTATTCATTCATTCAACATTTACTCACTCATTCACTCAACATTTAATATATTCTGGGTCCTATGTGGTGGCGGTATACAGAAGGGAATAAGACATAATCCCCATTGTGTGAAACTCACATCCTAGCATAAAAGATACTTTACCTAACAAATGCAATCAGTGTAACCTGGTTTCTTGTATCCTCAATGAATCCCCAACAATAAGAAAATAAATAAATAAAAAGACACATTGTAATGAAGGAGAACATGAAACCATGAATGGGAAAACAGATGGTTGGAAGTCTGGGGGTCTGGAATTCTGGGAAGTCTGCCCTGAAGAAGAATCAAAGCTGAAGGGAAACAGAGACCCTCTGGCCTTACCCTTTCCTTACAGTGCTCCAGCAGGAGACAGTGGTGAGGGGCAGAAGGGATGGAGTCACAAAGATGGAATTGGAAAATGCTTAGGAAACTTAGTAAATAATTGGATGAGAGGGTGAGGGTGAGCACTACTCTCAGGAATGTTGAACAGCTGTGTGACAAATTGAACTGCGTAGCATTGGAAGAGGAACAACTTGGAGGAAGGAGACACAAGCTCAGCATTGGTTGGCATTTGGAGTCTTCTTAGGACAGCCACGGCAAGTAGGTGCAAAGGAAAAGTGCTCAGAAGAGGAATGTGAAGGTTATAAACATTGATGGTCACTGAAATCCCAGGCTTAGATCAGACGTCCCCATGGGAGAGTGGAGAAGTGGACAGAGAGACAAGATGGAGAACTGACCCTAGGATTAAGGCTTTGACCTCACCAATATTTGGTGAATGATGGTGGAAAGACTAGAACAAGGAGGCTGAGGAACAGCCAGCAGAGAGAACAGAAGAGAACCCAGGGGTATGGGTTCAGGAGAGCATGGAACTTCATATTTAAAAATGAAGGCAGTATGGGCAGCCAGACACAGCTGAGGGAGAAGAACATCATGCAGAATGAAGCAGACCCCCTGTATTGGAGACACTGAGGTCACTGCCACTTCATGCACTGTTCAGGAAGGACAGCTGTAAAAAGGGAGCAGGCAAGGGGAAAGCAGGTTGGGACACACATAGGGACAGTGTTTGGGCTGGTTGGTTGCTTTCTAGAGCAGTGGTTCTCAACCTGTGGGTCATGACCCCTTTGGGGGTCTACTGCATATCAGATATTTATATTACGATTCATAACAGTAGCAAAATTATAGTTATGAAGTAGCAACAAAAATAATGTTATGATTGGGGGTCACCACAATATGAAGAACTGTATTAAAGGGTCGTGGCATTAGGAAGGTTGAGAACCACTGTTCTAGAGGCATATAAGATGAACATAACTTCATGAGGAGGTAGAAAAATTCCATAGGAATACTGATCCCACTCATTACCACATTAGGTGATGTGAACTCTGGATTGGTCTGAAGGCTAAACACTAGGTTTTCATTTCAAGTGGTCAGCTTAACAGAAGGATTTCTGGAATTCAAGCAATTCATTTATAATTTGGGAACAGTCATGCTTCTGAAGCCTTTGCAGCTCTTGGGGGGTGTGCAGTCATGTGTGTTAGAGTCTGTGTTCAATAATAACTTAATCAATGAGTGGATTCATGGAATGACCCTGAGGTCCAATTAATCACTTCTCTCTGGATCAGTCAGGCCCAGCTCATTCAATCCATCCACTCACTCAGCAGACACTATTCAGGGCCCAACAGGTACCCGAGCTCTAGGGTGGGCAGAACTTATACCACCTCAAGCCATGGCACAAAATGCTTAGAAGCTCCTGTAAAACTTAGCAAATAATTGGATGAGAGGGTGGGTGAACACTAAGTGCTTAGGAGCACAAAATGCTTAGGAGCTACCTTCTGTAAAACTTAGTAAATAATTATGAGAGGGTGAGGGTGAGCACTATTCTCAGGAATCTTGAATAGCTGTGTGAGCAAACTGAGTAGCTTGGGCAAAGCACAAGCATGCCCTTCCAAATGTGCCCTCCGTGCACACTGGGATATGCAAGGCAAGCCGCTCCACACACCTGGAGCAAAGCAAGGCTCCATGTGTGTTCATTCCCTTGAAGACTGCACAGCAAACAGGCCAGTACACATCTCCTCTCTTCTCCCACCATTGGCGACTCCCCACTATCTTCCACATTTTCTCTAAGTGCCACCTGAGAATTTGGTCCCAATAACCTGGTTCTCAGTAAGTTGGGGGAAGGAAGGAACATCTTACAAACGTATACATTTTTTGTGACAGTGTTTGGATAGAAAACTCCAGAAATGTTAGACTGAAAGATACTTGTCCCATCCTGTCTGTGACCTCCAAACTGGAGACTGCTTTTGTTCTAGAGAACCCAGGCCTTGGGTTCTCAGAAGATACATAACACAAACACTCTGTGTTATAGGCCAATTAAAAACTGCACTGAAACCACAGGAGCAAAACTCAGTGAGGTCAAAGTACTAAGACAGACAGATTCCATACTGGGTAGAAAATAGCTTATGCTTTTCTCCTTCCTTTCAATAAACCAGACTATGTGCATATAAACTGGTAACAATGATGATGAGAATGGCTAATTCAGCCCAACACTGTGTTAAGTGCTTTATTACCTTATCTCATTTATTCCCATGAAGGAACTGTTTTCATAATCCCCATTTTATAGGCAGGGATTATTATTACTTTACTGAAGTTTAGAGAACTTCAAAGTAACTTGCCTAATGTCCTATGGCCTTTTAGTGACTCTTCGGGGACTACAGCCCTTCCCTCTGGTGTCAGTAGCATGCATGTACCCACAGAAACAAATCCCTGGGCTTGTACATGTCACACACACACATATACACACTGAGCAATCAAAGCAAGGCAGGAGCTGGGGTGTCACCAGTAATACTCAGAACTGTGCAAAGATTTAGCCATGACAATCAAAAGCACAAATACTTCTCATAAATGTTGTTTTCTCAGCCTGGATTTTCAATAAAGCCAGACATACTTTCTGGAAGTCATAGATACAGTGGTTATGATTTAAATAAACCGTCAGACGTAGTGGAAGGTCTCCAGGGCAATGTGTGTTTGATACCTAGTTAACACACTGCTGAAGATCCTATGCAACAGCATGGGTACCAAGCATGCTAGAGATTTTGAAAGAGCTTTAGGAGATTTATCTAATTAATTCAGATTATTTAATGTTAACCTTTCAGGCCAGTCATTACTGAAAAATGGTGCAGCAGGCAGAAAATCTGAGAACTTTGGAAACTTAGGATAACGCTCTCCAGAGTTTTCAAGGTAGTTGCCAGAGCAACCACAGGGAGCAGATTGTGGAAGAGCTGAAACATTCTATTTTAAAAACACCCCGTTGATCATCAGAGAACTAGAATGAAACAACCAAATAATAAGATACCTATTGAAAATCCTTATAAAGATGAGCATCTTTCCAAACTGAAAATAAATCAATATATGAGGAATATTTTAACCTTGGAAACAAAACAATTTCAAAGTGACTCCCCAGAGATGTGATTATCACCTGCATCTTGCACAGAATGTTGAAATTAAAAGTTCCTCTTTCCACTTGAATTTCCTCTAAACTCCTGGCTACTTTATAAGTTCCTGTTACCCTTGAGGTTTCACCTTTTCAAAGAGATATTCAGGCATGCTTGCATTCATTCATTCAACAAACACTTGTTGAGTAATTTCTCAGATTACTGTGAGTGATCTATCCTGCCAGCTGATCCCAAAGAGAAATGACTTAATGCCACAGTCCCGCCTTTAGGAAGAGTACTACCCAGAAGGAGAAATCAGAAAGATACATGAATATCCAGGACACACATCAATCTGAGACCATCTCCCTTGACTACAAAGTCCCAGGAGGCACTGGTTCCCAAAACTGTTGCATATTAGAATCCTTGGGTAGATCTTTATAAAAACGCAGATTTCCAAACTCCATTTCAGAATTTCCAGGGAACCTAGAGATTTGTATTTTAACTGCCGTGTATACACAATCAGGTCTAGAAACACCTGCTAAAGGTGAGAGGAAGAACATATTTGTAGCTGAAACTGACATTAACAATTTCATGGCCTGGGCTTAAGCTGGCGGAACCAGAACAACAGCCTGGCAAGAACCATGAAGGTCAGGACAACACAACAGGCAGCGAGGCACCGTCAAAGGTCTCTGAGTACAGGAGTGATTCATGCACAGCAGTGTTAGCAGAAACAATTTCACAAAGTTGTGTTGAATGGGGTGAAAGCTCTGGTTCTTAAAAGGAAAGAGATTAAAATTTTAAGTTGGCTACAGTAGAAATGAAAAGGAAGAAATTAAACATTATTTTAAAATGTTAAATATTGCTTTGTTTCAAATGGATTGTAGGTGGCTGACAAATGTGTTGTTAATTAATCATGACATTTGTCTCTAAGTAGCTATATTTAGTAATACCTAGGATCATGCTGAATTTGTGTTCCAAAACATTTTTCTCTGGGTTTGTTTCACTTCCACTTATGAAAAGATGCATTTTATAGACACTCATCTATAGAATGCCTCATATGTGCTAGGAGTGCATGGGCACTGTGGGGAACTCAAGGTTGAAGAAGATGTAGCCTTGGCCCTCAGGAAGAATACGACTGGGTAAGGGAGATCAAACTTGCAGGCAAGACATTATGCAGGAAGATGGTACAAAATCCAGTAAAATAGAGAAGGCAGAGATTATTTCTTATTTAGTGGAATAGAGAAGGTTTCATAAGATAACATTTTGGCCAAGAGAGAAGAAGAGTACAGATGATAAACAGTGTAAGACATGACATGAAGATCAAA
The DNA here is from genome assembly GCA_963574355.1 of Loris lydekkerianus. Classification (NCBI taxonomy): domain Eukaryota; kingdom Metazoa; phylum Chordata; class Mammalia; order Primates; family Lorisidae; genus Loris; species Loris lydekkerianus. The sequence goes on along the minus strand of CAUYPK010000766.1, from coordinate 1,326 downwards.
AATCACAAAGCAGAGATTGTGTCTTATGTATCTCTATACCCAGCCATGGGCACAATTCTTGGCACATTGTGGGTATTCAATAAATGCTGGGTGAGCAAATGGATTTTTGAAAGGAAGAAGAGTTCAACAAGGTTAAAAGATAGATTAGGGGGAAATCATAGAGCAACTTAGAAGCAATGCTAAATCCTTTAGTGGTCATTTATTCTCCAAAGCTGGGACCCAGGGAAGTGTTCTGTATACAAAAGTAATATATGATCAAGGTTTTCATACATCATTCCAACAACAAAGTTCAGAAGAATGAGAGAGGAAGACTAGGAAATAGAGCAAAGACCAAAACAAAAAACTAACAGACAAGCAAACTAGCAAGCCTCTGTAAAATTCCAGGCCCAAGAACCTAAGAGTCTGCGCTCTTCGAGCCGTGGCTATATTTCATGAGGCATTTAAGAAATAGAATCCATATAATGACAAGAGATGTGGCGTTAAACCTGAATAATATGGAAGACAGTGAATGTCTCAGTTAATCAAGACGGGAGAAAGAACACAGTTGTAAAGCAATACAGTGTTCCCCCTCATCTCTGGTTTCCATTACCCATGGTCACCCACATCCAAAAACAGGTGAGTACAGTACTGTGAAATATTTTGGGAGAGGCCAGGCATAGTGGTTCAGGCTTAAAATCCTAGTACTTGGGGAGGCCAAGGCTGGTTGAGCTTAGGAGTTTGAGACCAGCCTGAGCAAGTCTGGTCTCTACTAAAAATAGAAAAATTACCCATGCCTGGTAGTGGATGCTTGTAGTCCCAGCTACTCAGGAAACTGAGGCAGGAGCATCTCTTAAACTCAGGAGTTTGAGGTTGCTGTGAGGTAGGCTGATGCCACAGCACTCTAACCTGGGCAACAGACTGAGACTCTGTCTCAAAAAAATATACATATATATTTTGAGAGAGAAAGAGACCATATTATTCATATAACTTTTATGTCAGTATGTAGGATAATATTTAAAAATAAAACATATCCCACATCAAGCACACAAAGTGAATTCAGTGTGAGTTTAAAGTGACTTGTTTTTCTTCCAGAGGCTTAGGAAATCTGGACCCCCCTGGTTTACTAACAGAGATAGGCTTTTTTGGAAAATTCCTTAGGCCTATTCTCTAAGGCAGTACTTCCCGTTAAGCCTGAGATCCAAGGGCGTGTAGCCCTTCCTCAGAGATATGGGCCAGAGGGTTGACATATGTTAACAACATATTGTCAGAGGTCTATAGATATTCTGCCCTGAAGAAAGGACACAGTCATTACTTCATACTGGGTAAACTGAGTGAATGCTTGAGAAT
>CAUYPK010000763.1:0-12619 GCA_963574355.1 Loris lydekkerianus | reverse complement strand
GACGGGTAAGACTGAAACTGCAAGAGCAGGCAACCTAAGACAGGGGCTATGTTTTTCCGCCATACAAAAAACAAAAGAGGGAATTGTTGGGCCCTGCCATGTGCCTGAGGCCTAGTGCAACTTCCTGAGCCTGACTAGAAGTAGCTCCATCGAGCTACTTCTGCGTAGCAATGACTCACCAAGGCCCGGCCTGAAACTGCCTCTACTTACATACAGCCAACATGGTACCATGCCACTGGCCCAACCCTGTCACGCACCTCTTCCCCCGCCTTCTTTCCCCGCCCCTTCTCCACAATAAAAAAATTAATTAATTAATTAATTAATTAAAAAAAAATATGCCATGAGGAAAAAAATCAGACAAATACAGACTATGGAGATTACTAAAGAACACACAGGATGCTTTTCAAAAAAGTAAGAAAAAAAGGGGGGGGGTGGGAAGGTTACCAACGTCAAAAGACACAACAGACATATCTCAAATATAGGTAATTTAGTTGGATAAAAATTCAAATAAGGAAACTACATAAAAACAGTATAAAGCAATCAGGAAAATTTTGTTAATTGATTTTTATGTGTGATAATGATAGTCTAGTTAAGATGAACAATAGGATTCATTGTATTTGAAGATTTAGATTAAAATAATTTGAAATGATACATTCTTATAACTACAAATTAATTTAGCATAATCTAGGATGGGGAAATGAGTATGGGAAGCTTATCAGGGTATAGATGAAACAAGATAGGCAAAGTCTAACAATTACTAAAACCAGATGATTTGTACTTTAAGAGTTCATTATGCCTATTTTGTATGTAATTATTTCCATAATAATTTTTTTAATTTATTGATGCATATGTCTGGTCAGCAATTTGTTTTCAGTTCTTGGTGTGCTCTTGCTGACAGACATACCCCCAGCCAGAAGCAGAGCAAAAGCAAGAGATAGCCACCACAGACAATGAACAGGCCCCCTGTTGCTACAGGAGGACCTGATTGTCAACTATAATTTAGTTTATATTCTCTGGGTTGGAGCCTTCCTGGCATATGTGGCTCGTGCCCCACCTATCACCTTGATAGACAACAGTTAGTTATATAATATGAGTTTTCTGCACCAGTAAATTGCCTTTGAGCCTCTCTAAAAACCTACTCTGAGGCAAAATACAATGTAGATTTATCCTAATGGCGTGATAATTGCCGTGAAGTTACTTTTGATCACCTTCCAGATTCTACTGCACCTTGCCTGCTTTCATCGGCTTTTGGGGAATTCCTGTCCTCTGGGAATCCCCAGCTTCTTTGCAGTTTGTATACTGAGTTCTGATTGGCAATGCTCTCCTTCTCCCTCTGTGGTAGTTAGTTGAAACAGGCACTTGTTTCATATCCCTGTAAGAAACAAAAGGCCCTCCCTAAGTTCCTAACATATATAGCAACACAATGCCTCTACCTTTGTTGTATGGATACATCAAGTAACATTTTGACTAGAATTGGGTAGAATTAAGACTTGGCATATAATGTAGATATATCATTGGGTAAAGTAAAATGTTGACTTGGCTGAATAGTAACGTCAGCAGTTTTGGAGAAAGCTGTTTTCTCTCCTCTTTCCAGCTTTCCATGTTCGTTTAATAAACATAAATTTTTTTTTTTTTTTCCATCCTGTGTAGGCACATCCTATCTGAACAATGTATTTTCCCACAGATTAAACTTTCAAAATTTCATTAATAAGATTTTTAATGTTAATATTCTTTTAGTTTACTGTCAAGGTTTGAAAAATTCCAATCAAATGTCAATTGCATAAGGCAATCCTGATTGTGATACAGCTTTCATGCATATTTCATTTAATCTTGAAGAATACTTTGTCTTGAAAAAATCAATTTTAGAAACTTCTGCCAACACTGATATTAGAAGTGAAAGAGGAGATATTTGGTAGAGAAGATAACCTGTGACCTCTCAAACAACATTTCCTAGAAGTTTGCAAATTTGCTTCGTAATAGAGTGCGTATCTACTCAAAGGAATTGAACGAGTATGTTCATGCTCAGAAAGTATATGTAGTAAAGAATCATGTGAGTTTTTGATAGGGATACTCTTATCTTCCGCTCAGTATGAGAATTCTCAGACTGATGGTTTGAGTAAGTAGTATTCCTGTATGAGAGGATGTAAAAACCAGAAATAGTGCAATCTTAAATGCAAAAGAATTGAGAAGGGAGATAATAACAAGACCAAAACAAAACAAAATCAAAATCTGAACCTAGAAGATGGTCGTTTGTTTTGACATAAAAATCCATTTTCTTTCTTTTTGGTAATTAAGATAGAAGCTTTCTTTTCACTGGTCTTGGCTTTTCTTTACTTAAATGGTATGTGAAAACCTAAGCTGACTATAAATTGCTGTAACTGCTTTTCCTTTAAGTAGAGAGTTAACAAGTTACTTAATGTTCTTTTATTTCCCTGTATTATCAGTATAATATTTGATTTCGAACAACTCTCGAACTGGAACAAATAATTATGTAAATGAAAAATTAGAGCTTTCGACCCTTCAAGAAAACCTTCACAAGTTTAATTGGAACAAGATGCCACAAAAAAATCAGTTCATTCCAGAATAGTTCACCATCTCCTAACAAATGGAGACACTGAATTTATTACAGATCTATAGATACATTGTCACTTGGTAGGTGGTATTTTTAATGGCCTTGAGAGATATAGTGAAAAATTAGATGAACCCAATATTCAACGGCAGAGGCATTACTACTGCAATACAGATAGGGAATAAAAGTTTCCCTAGCTCCGAAAAGTTAATGAGCATCGATATGTGCAAGGCCCTGTAAAGAGGGCAGATCATTTTATTTCCTGGGAGCTTAGTTTGGTGCCAGAAAAGGAGTTTTATGTGCTGAGTTGACTAGTACAATCTTTCAGGTACGGTATTTTTCTGCACACTATAGAAAAACATCAGACGATTTATTTTCAGGAAGACTTCCAAATGCTGCAGCATTAGCAAAGATTGAACAAGAGACAGTGTGATCTTAAGTAAACCTCCCATCTTTCTGAAGATGTTTGTGTTGGGAGAAATGATCTTTGAAAGTGTTTGCTTGGAAATGTCATGAGCACAGACACAATTACCAGGCCTGGTGGTGCTGCACATGGGGAACGGCTCGAAAAAATGCAACTGAGCCAACTGAGAACACAGGATGATGAGGGTATCCCTTAATTATTAGCAGAAAACTGTTGGTTTAAGTTGAAGGTATGCTGTAATTTGAATTGAAATTATGGCACTTGCTGCTGTAAAAAAGAAAATGAAGGTAAATTCTTTATGCAGAATCTCTATTTATTTTAGATTTTTAATTTAAAGTATCTCACTTAAAGGATCAGAAAAGTACTAGTGTCTTCATTTTCTGTTTTGGAGTTGTAAAAAGTAGATTATTTTCCCCTCTGTATACTTTAGTGTATGTTGTTAGAAGCCTCTAAACTTCTGTTATTAAGAATTAAGAGTTTATTTTGAACTTTGGAACTCATGTCATATTTTAATTAGCTATTCTCTTAAAAGAGGAAAATAACTAAAGAAAGAATGACCTATAGTTATTTCCTGTTTTGTGTAACTGTTTCAATAACATGATATTCTACTTAAAATGGTTGGCAATTAGATCTAATTAATATTAAATGTGAAAAACAAACATTGTTTAAGAAAGAACCATTTAAATAGATACATTTTTTCATTTTGTCACTTTTTCAGTGTTTTTCTTAATGTTTTCATTGTAATCCCCAGGTTATAGTTTGAGAAAAGAATTAAGACAAAATAAGTTAAAATACATATGAAAGGTTGATCAGTAAAATTTATAAGTGACAGAACCTCTAAGAAGAACCAGCAGCTCTGACCCGCCATAAGCAATTCATTTTTAAATATCCAGAACAAAACCATTAATCATTACTACGTGTATTATTTGCCAGTGTCTATGTAAAAGTTTTCAGTTAGCAGAAGCATTTATTGAGTTCACCTGGCACAGTTACTATTTTGGAAAATTGCAGCTCTGTTTTTTCTTGTTCTAATTAGTGCTCCTGAATGAGTCATTCAGCAAAAATTTTAATAATCTGTTCTCTGAATATTTAAACACACTTATCCACAAAATGGAAAACTATCATTAAAGCACAATTAGTGAAGGAGAATCAGGTTTAGTAAAACCGTTGTCTAAATTGGTTTAGCAGTCTTTCTTCAGACAGGTAGATTTATGTGATTAGCAAAACAATATTAAAGAAACAATACTTATTAGAACCCTGTGCAATCAGAAGGGTTTGGTTTGGCTACATAATACATTAGTATATTAATCCAAGCCTTTGTATGTAAATGCTAATAATACAACTTGCATAAAAAACAATAAGACTTTGAATATTTCTATGTAAAGGAAAATGCTCTAAAAATCCATAAAATTATGATCAAAATATTCTAATTCAGAAAAAACACAGTATCAAGCAAACTAATGAAAATATGTCACTTTACAATGTCTAAGAATTTCTTCCCACCAGATCCTTTTGTGTGACATCCCTCACTCCAAACCTAGAACATCTCAGAATCTGGCAAAAGTCAGAGTAAGTGTGCTGTGTTAACCTCGGTTGGAGAGATGACTAATGGCTTAAGGTACGAGTACTAACATTGACCTTCTCCTGCATAAAATGTCAGTTTGAATGCAGTTTCAACTACATACAAGACTTAAATCCTTTCAACAAAAATTGTCTATTTTTAAAAATAATCTGAAATGGTAGCACAATATCAACAATACAACCTCCACGGTTGACTCATTCCTTACACTGATCACCTCTTTAGGCTGACCTAATTTAAACAGACTTGCCATTTATCAATACTATAAACCTAATTCCTTATGTTGACCACCACTATCTGTTGATTTGTTAGTTTCTTGGGTGGTCAACTTACAGAAGTTCTATTCTTGCGTCCATTATGCAAATGTTAAATAATAATAATCAATTTTCTACTACATTTAGAATATTAAGAAGAATTGTAGTTTCTGATTTACTCAGAAAATTGTGATCTTTCATATGTACTTGTTAGTGTAGAAAGAGAGGATTACCTATCAGATTGTGCAGATAGGGCACATACACTGCAATTTGTATTATGATATTAAAGGAGAAATTCAAGTAAGCACAATTAGAAATATGAAGTTTACACTGCCTTGATCCAGAGAGTGGTTAAGCATTTTACAGACATTGATAAAATCCCAGGATAACTTAAAAAAGAGTGAAGGCAATGATGAGGGGAATCAGGGTGGGCAGGGTTTTTAAGTGAAGCCAGAGATGAAATTAACATATTTAATGAATGTAATGTTCCCAAGACCATCATCTAAGAGAGCAGCTGAAATTCATTCACCCTTACTATAGGGATAAAACTGACAATTTGTAAGATACGCCTCCATTTTCACCAACTCAGGTTTTACTGAAAGTAATGGATGCTTTGTGGAAACAATATCAAATAAGAATCAACTACCCCTGGCCTCATAATAAGTTTCAACCTTTTTTCAAGGGATGTTGGAGGGAATTCTTGTGATTTCCTATCATTTTACATAATCTGTTTAAGTCACTAGCTTTTGATCCATCAACCTGAGTATTCTGCTGTACAACTTATGTCGGAAGAGTATTTAGCTCAATCACACTACCCTGCTCCTCTTCCCCATGACTGAGATAACTTGTCTGAGATAAAAGTAGAGGATGAGATTCCTAGATATCAATGGCAACTTGGAATGTTTCCAACAATCCTAAATATGTCTAGATATTTCTTTTTCCCCAGTGCACAGGCTTCTGTGTAAATGGTTTAGATGAGACCTTGTACAAGGATGGGATAAATAATTACTATACACAATTGTCATGGTGATGCAGGGTTTTTATGACTAAGGAGCTAACCTCTCCTTCAGTTATTACGTTCTTTGGATGAAAACTTATGCATTATTTTTATGTATTTATTTATTTGCTTCGTCACACTACTATGGTCTGAATGTGGCACTCTGTAATTCACATTTTGAAACTTAGTGTGAAATGTAATTGCCAGTATTAAGAGATAGAACCTTAACTTATGAAGGCAGACTCTTCAATGAATGAGATTAGTCACCTTCTAAGGGATACTAAAGGAAATAGTTCACACTTTCTGCCATGTAAGGATGCAGCAACAAGGTACAATCTATGGAGCACAGAGTAACCCTTTACTGAATGTCAAATCTGTTGCCACTGTGGTCTAGATTTTCCAGCCTCCAGAAGCATAAGAAATAAATTTCTAGTATTTGTAAATTGTTGTCTAGGGGATTTTGTTATAACATCATTGGAAGTGGAATAAAAAAATATATCATCATTGGAAAACCATCTATATTCATATGCAATAACCACAGCTATTACCTCAAGTCTTTAGAGCTGCAATTTTGGTATCATCATATGTCATAGTAATTGTTCTACCTTGACTCTAACAGTTAAGCTCTGCTGTGTGGGCTTCTATTATTGCATGATTCTTTATGTCTTTTACTAGCAGTAAGCCTAATAATATGACATCTTGTCATACCTAAAATCATCTACATAGAAAGCAGGCACCACTGTGGGGCCCCATGATGCTTACGACCCTCTCACTATGTCACCTTTATGAGACTTCAAGGTCCTCACACAGAATACAGTTTTCTGATAAACTCTCCAATTTCACTTATCTGGCATGTCTACTTCCTTGACTTTTAACCCCTTCTACTACCACCAACTAGGGTTATTCTGATTTTTCAATTTTGCCTAAAATAGAATATTTCTTTCTCCAAAATTCTGAGAGCCATTCTCACAGTGTGTTAGCACTGAATACACAGGTCTTTGCCAAGTACTTAATCTTCACCAGATGGTCAAGGGGAGTACTTAAAAAATGACCATAGTGATATTTAGCAATGAGGTATGTAGCTCTTAGTTGTCCTTCATTCTGTGTGTATGTGTATGCATATAATTTTACAAATTCCTGTTAATGGAAATTAAGACCTCCTGTAAGTGGTTATCTTATAGTTAGACTAGAGATTTCTCCTGTATTTATTACTCTTGAGCCAAAAGGACTATTTTTTATAGCTTAAAGTCTATCTAGGTTTTCACTCTTCATGTTACTGGAATATATTATCAACTGAGTTCATAAAAGATCTCTCTATATAGCTATATCTTGTATGAAAAAATTACTTGATATATACATATGACCTATATACAAATAATATATTATTTTTGTGACTAAATTACCTGATATATATTACATATACATATCTTATCTAGAGAAATTATTTAAGAATTCATATATAAAATATATAACTTATGCTAAATGTGTGTTTAATAAGCATCTAAGTGTATTTATTTTTCTACATATTTAGTTAATAACTTGGCTGGTAATACTGTATTCCCCTTTTATCTATGTTTTTTATCTTCATGGTTTCAGTTACCCATGGTATAGCACAGGATATATTGGGAGAGAGAAAACATTCATATTAATGTTTATTACGGTATATTATTATCAATGTTGTGTTTTATTATTAGTTATTGCTGTGAAGCTCTTACTTTGCTTAATCTGTAAATTAGACTTTATCTTCTATTAGAATTAATAAGAAAACATATAGTATCTATAGAGTTCAGTACTATCCATGAGCTTAGGCATCCACTGGGAGTCTTGGAATCATTCTCCAAGAATAAGGTTGGACCTATTGGATAATAATATTTTCTCTCAGGGCACAGAATTTACAGCTCTTTTTGTTTTTAGTCTACTGTCCACAAATTTAATCATGCTGTTATCACTTACATTGTATTCTTCATTATGTATCATTAAGTACTAATTTCAACCCAAAATTTTGGAAAGCAATTTTAACTCTTTTTATCTATCTAGTTTAATTTCCAATGGATCTTTTCATTCAGAAGATACATGAAGTTCTTCATCTTTTTTTTTTTTTATTGTTAAATCATAGCTGTGTACATTTGTGCAATCAAGGGGTACAATGTGCTGATTTCATATACAATCTGAAATATTCTCATCAAACTGTTCAATGTAGACTTCATGGCATTTTCTTAGTTATTGTATGTAGACATTTGTATTCTGCATTTAGTAGGTTGCGCCTGTACCCATTCTAAGATGCACCATAGGTGTGGCCCCACCCATTACCCTCCCTTCACCCTGACCTCCCCCCTCCCTTCCCCTCCCTTGGCCCTTTCCTCATATTCTTGGGCTATAATTTCCCCATATTTATAGTTTCCCCATATAGTTTCCCCTTTCCCCATATTCTTGGGTTATAGTCTTCATATGAAAGCTATAAATTAGCTTCATAGTAGGGCTGAGTACATTGGATACTTTTTCTTCCATTCTTGAGATACTTTGCTAAGAAGAATATGTTCCAGCTGCATCCATGTAAGCATGAATGAGGTAAAGTCTCCATCTTTCTTTAAGGCTGCATAATATTCCATGGTATATATGTACCAAAATTTGCAAGTCCATTCGTGGGTCGATGGGCACTTGGGCTTCTTCCATGACTTAGCAATTATGAATTGGGCTGCAATAAACATTCTGGTACAGATGTCTTTGTTATATTGTGATTGTTAGTCTTCTGGGTATATACCTAGTAATGGAATTATAGGATCGAATGGCAGATCTTTTTTTAGATCTTTACCTATTCTCCAAACATCTTTCCAGAAGGAACGTATTACTGTACATTCCCACCAGCAGTGTGCAAGTGTGCCCTTTTCTCCACATCTACACCAACATTTCTAATTTTCAGATTTTGTTATGTGGGCTACTCTTACTGGGGTAAGGTGATATCTCAAAGTAGTTTTGATTTGTTTTTCTCTGATGATTAAGGATGATGAACTTTTTTTCATGTGTCTGTAGATCATACATCTGCCTTCTTTAGAGAAGTTTCTCTTCAAGTCCTTTGCCCACCCTGAGATGGGATCACTTGTTCTTTTCTTGCTAATATGTTTGAGTTCTCTGTGGATTCTGGTTATTAAACCTTTATCGGAGGTATAACCTGCTGGAACATATTCTTCTTAGCAAAGTATATCAAGAATGGAAGAAAAAGTATCCAGTGTACTCAGCCCTACTATGAAGCTAATTTATAGCTTTCTTATGAATGCTATGACCCAACTATAGCACAAGAATATGGGGAAAGGGCCAAGGGAGGGGAAGGAAGGGGGGAAGTCAGGGTGGAGGGAGGGTAATGGGTGGGGCCACACCTACGGTATATCTTAGAATGGGTACAGGCGAAACCTACTAAATGCAGAATACAAATGTCTACATACATTAACTAAGAAAATGCCATGAAGGCTATGTTGAACAGTTTGATGAGAATATTTCAGCACATTGTACCCCTTGATTGCACAAATGTACACAGCTATGATTTAACAATAAAAAAATTAAAAATAAAAAAAAATTAAGACTTCAAAAAACATGAAAACTACCTTAAAATAAGTAAAGGCTCAAGTTGAAATCAGGGATCACATGGTCATTTGTAGCAGCCCGTATAGCCTATGGCTAGGAGGAGTGAGAATTATAAGAAATACCTGTATAGCTCAATAATGGAACACCTTGGTGTAAAGGGCATGGAGGGGGATTTAGTTCTCCTACCAAGCATGAGAGCTCGCGAGATGAGAGCATTGGTGAATTGGCAGTCTCTATACCTGTGGTGTTGAGAGGCATGATATCAGCCTTATATTAGGCTGAAGGAGAAAGCAGTTGGGAGCATGCACATTCTATCACGGATCCACTTACTCTGACTTTGTCTCTCCTGCCTGCAGAACGCCAGCACGGTGTCTCTCTGCTGAAGATTACCAAGCTCTACTAAAGACTGAGATCTGTCTATTCTAAGACTGCTTTCCTTTCTCTAAGACACACTCTCTCTCGCTCTCTCCTGCTTAAAGTAGATAGCCCTCAGGCACCTAAGAGAAATTGTTCCTGAGCAAGGTAGCTTAGCGGTCTGTGTCCGGGACCTAGTTAAGCTGGCCCGAGATCTGGCCTGTCCCAGGCCCTGACAGGCAGTGGCAGCGGTAGGCTGTGACAATCATTTTTAAATGCTTTGCTGATATAAATATAGTATACTATAATACTTAACTCTTTAAGGTTGAAACCAAAAATCGTACTCTCTAATGGGGTATATGATCTTGAAGAGTTTTGGACAAGGGAATATACTTTGGATGCTTGTACTTTTTTCTTCACTGATTCCAAATCTGCTTGGTAGCAGGGTTATTACAAGGAAGTTTATGTATAAGTGGTTATGAATAGTATGGTATATTTTTGCTTTTGGGCATATGAATGTTAACATTGTTTGATCTTATCTTAATCTTGAATGTATTACCTGTAATCTATAGTTGCTTATTTTTTTCCCACCCCATATGTAAAGTCCTAGAAATTTGGTATAAAAATGGAGCCAGCTGGCTTCTCTCTGAATGCTTTCACATCCAGAAATACCAGAAATTGCTTGAATGTTTTAAAATCTAATAGCCAAATGCATCTGTGTTGCGGGTAGCTTATTTTCTCTTTATGACATTACTCCTTAGTTGATGTATCAATAGTGTGACTCTTCTTCAGTTCAGGAGAAAAATGAAAAATAAGAAACACTAATGATAATTTTCAAATAAAGTTATTTGAAACTTTTTCTTTAATGCCTTCTCTTTCTATTTTATTTAGCAGAAGAGGGCTGACATGCCGAAGCAGTGTAGTGATTCATGTTAACATCTCTGGAGTTTGAATCTAGTCTTATTACTTGTTTTTACAAAACAAAATCCCTCATTTAGATATTTGGCATTTTGCCTTTTAACATTTTTTCTTCTGTTTGTATCTGTTTACTTTCTGAAACATGTAATCTCTTTGATTTAGATTAGTATCCAATGGAATTCCATCCATCAGAAATTTCACATTTCCTTGGGAACTGTTGGCCCAAATTCAGGTTGCAGTAATTGTCACAATACCATTCTTCATCAACTTCAAGAAATGTTCAACAAAACACCAAATGTGGTTCAGTTATTACAGGTACTGTTTGATACCCAGGCTCCATTAAATGCCTTCAACAAACTCCCCACTGTGCCAATGCTGGGTTTGACCCAGAGAACCAACACTGCCTACCAATGCTTCTCCATTCTGCCACAGTCGTCCACCCACATCAGACTGGCCTTTAGGAACATGTATTGCATTGATGTAGACTGCCGGAGTCATGGCGTTGTGGCAATACGGGATGGTGCCTATAGTCTTTTCGATAACAGCAAATTAGTTGAAGGTTTTTATCCTGCACCAGGACTAAAGACATTCCTGAATATGTTTGTTGACAGCAATCAGGATGCTCAAAGAAAGTCTGTAAATGAGAATGATAATGCCCCTTCTCCCATAGGAGGAGATATGATGGATTCTTTAATAGCACAACTCCAGCCACCAACCCAGCAACAGCCATTTTCAAAGCAGCCAGGAACGTCAGGTAGTTATCCTCTTACTTCACCGCCTACATCTTACCATGGCACAGTTAATCAGTCTCCCTCTGTGATGCATACACAGTCTCCAGGAACTCTTGACCCTAGTTCCCCATATACTTTGGTGTCACCAAGTGGACGAGCAGGGAACTTGCCAGGATCACTTCAAGTATCTGGTCCCTCACCAGCAACATGCATGCCTGGAGTGTCACCAGCCAATCCATTACTACCACTACATTCTCCAGTTCCAGATGCTTCTCATTCCCCTCTAGCTGGAACAAGTTCCCAAATGATGCCAACAAACATGCCTCCATCTTGTAACCTACCTCAGTGCTCTTGGGCGGCATCCGTACCTACCATCCTCACTCACAGTGCCTTGAACATTTTACTGCTGCCCTCTCCAATGCCAGGCCTCGCGCCCGGCTTGGCAGGCAGTTACCTTTGTTCTCCACTTGAGAGATTTCTTGGATCAGTCATTATGAGAAGACACCTTCAAAGAATTATTCAACAAGAAATGCTGCAGCTGATAAATTCCAATGAACCTGGAGTAATAATGTTTAAAACTGATGCACTGAAATGCAGCGTAGCCTTGAGTCCCCAAACCAACCAGACACTTCAGCTAAAAGTGACACCTGAAAATGCAGGACAATGGAAACCTGATGAACTTCAAGTTTTAGAGAAATTTTTTGAAACAAGAGTTGCAGGACCACCATTTAAAGCTAATACGTTAATAGCCTTCACCAAGCTATTGGGAGCTCCTACACACATCCTCAGGGACTGTGTGCACATTATGAAGCTGGAGTTGTTCCCTCACCAGACAACACAGCTAAAATGGAATGTTCAGTTCTGCCTGACGATCCCTCCTAGTGCACCACCGATTGCACCTCCTGGTATGCCTGCTGTAGTGCTGAAATCCAAAATGCTATTTTTTCTTCAGCTAACTCAGAAAACATTGGTTCCTTCCCAAGAACCTGTTAGTATTATAGTTCCAATCGTTTATGACATGGCTTCAGGTACAACCCAGCAGGCAGACATTCCCAGACAGCAGAACTCTTCTATTGCTGCTCCCATGATGGTCAGCAACATTCTGAAGAGGTTTGCAGAGATGAATCCACCACGACAAGGTGAATGCACAATATTTGCAGCTGTTTGTGATTTAATGGTTAATCTTATACTGCCTCCTGTTGGGCATCCATAGA
>CAUYPK010000761.1:0-10120 GCA_963574355.1 Loris lydekkerianus | reverse complement strand
TCTTAACACAATAACTAAGAAAATGCCAGGAAGGCTATGTTAACCAGTGTGATGAAAATATGTCAAATGGTCTATAAAACCAGTGTATGGTGCCCCATGATCGCATTAATGTACACAGCTATGATTTAATAATAAAAAAATCCAAATATAGCAATGGGAAAGCTCAATATAAAAATTCTAAAAATTCATTTGTCATTATTTCTTTGCTACCTCAGTCATTTTGCCATTAAAAATCCACAAAACTGGCCCATAATGGTGATCACCATAGAAATTAGAGAGCCTATAATCTTGAATAATTTGTATGCTCTTATTCCTGTATGCTCTTCCTCCTGACTCACATTGCTTAAGAGGGCAGGGACTTCACCTTAATTATTTTGTATACTCAGACAAGAAGCATGACATCTAGCAGACAGTAGACCTTTGATAAATGCTCAATGAACCGAATTCCAATCTCCTTCCATTAGATACTTTTCCAGTGAGTCTTTGATTCTCTGACATTAGAGTTCTTAGGTGTTTAATGCAACTCAACAAGCATTTCTGGAGCCTACATAGCACAAAGGTTCGTATAGGAAATATGAAGATTAACAAAACATTAAAATGATTACAATCCAGTAAAATATGTAAACAAATAGCTACCAGCAAAATGCAGAAAGAACTGTAATAGACAAAGTACTATGGGAACGAAAAGAGATTACTGTACTTTGTTTTGGGTGTGGGCTGTGGTGGGAAGAGGAAAAGAAGAAATTAAGAAAGGCTTCAAAGATGAGGAGGCATTTGTGTTGTATTTTGAAGGATGGTGAATTTTTGAGCAGCAGAACTAGGAAGAAAAGAGTCTATGTGCAACAGCAGACGGATAAGCAAAGTAATGTTAATGGGAAAAGATAAAGAATGTTTAGGTTTCAACATGAGAGAAGAGGGATATAAAGCTTTATAGGTAGCTTAAGGCCAGATTATTAAAAGTCTTAGATGCCATGCTGAGAAATGTACTATAAAATTTACAAATACCATGTAAGTGATCAGAGTTATCTTCTGGTAGTGATAATAGAGGGAGAACTGCATACGGAGAAAAAAACAACTGGATTAAGAAGACTGATCTGGAGGCTAAGTATTTTTTTCCCATGAGAAGACACAGGAACTGAAAGCAGAATAACGAAAGCCAGGGAGAAGGAGATATATGTGAGAATGTTTAAAGTGATAGAATCAACAGGATGTGGTAGCTATTTATTAGAAGGGGCATGTTTGGAGAGATCTGGGATGCAAAAGAGAAGTGTCAGATGAACGAATTAATAAAACAGCAGAAATGAAACAAAAGAGGCAAGAGAAGCATGAGACCACTTGGGAGCGTTTCAAAGGAGTGGTCGACTCAAATACTACAGTGATATCTAGAAAGATATATCTGAAAGTGGATTTGGGAAAGGCATTTCACATTGGTAAATCATCACCAGCCAATCTCTTCTCATCCTCTTTTTTTTTTTTTTTTTTTTTTTTTTTTTTCTCATCCTCTTTTGAATCTCTTTACTAAAAATGTTTTGGGGTTTTTTCCCCCAAGTCAACAGCCTAGGGAATTAAAAAAAAAAAAAAAACAGAATAAACACAGGATTCAATTTTCATTTTCTAAAATACATTTATAATTATCTTAATTGTGATTAAAACATAGTAGCTTCCTGTATGTCAGACACTGTGCTAAACACTTTATCTGCATAATCTCATTTAATTTCAGGAATTCTAGGAAGCAGGTTTCTTATTATCTCCATCTTATATAAGACAAATTTGAGACTTAGAGAAGTAAAATGACTGGCCTAAGATTTTAAAAATACTTAGTGACAGAACCCAACCTCTTAATTCCTGAGTTGTACTGTTTTTCTGCAATATACAAAAGCAACTGTTTCATATATCTTAACTATCCCATTGGACACCTCCAAATCATTAACATAAACTGTTTGGTTCATTCATTTTTTTAAAAACAGGCCTCCTGCTGCTACTGCTATCCCTGCGCATTTGTTTCAAGTTCTTATAAATGTGTCATAGATTATGAAGGTTGTAGCACCTCACTGGTCTTTCAATACATTCATGCCTGTGCATGTTGACTCAAGGAAAATTGTACAAGCAAGTACACACACCTCTTCAACCCGGGGGCTGTGCTCAATTAGACAGCAGGCAACGCTCAGGCCCATCTGGTGAAAGCAGAACAGTTAGTTGCACAATACTGAGAACATGGCTTAACGTGTCTCATCGTGGCAATCCTACATTTAGATGGCTTTAGATTTGGCTGGTTCTTATCTGATTTATTTAATATAAGTAATCTGAGTAGTAATTAAACTTTGAAACCAAAATTTCCTCCTAATTTCCTTCCAGGTTTCTGGACCAATTTGATAAAAATATCTCCAGGGATTGCAAGGCAAACTGTTAATGAACACCTATCATTTGCAATTATTTAATCTGTGTGAAGCAGGATTTTCTGAGTACTTTGCCACCAAAATAAAATAAGAAATAAACTGCATGAACTGATGCTAGGCTACAACTACTTTCTGTGAAACTTTGGAATACATAAAAACAACCTCATTTTCCTAATTAATTGCTCTGATATGGTGGAATTTCCCACTATACTACACAGAAATTTTAAAGCAACTGTTCTAAACCAGTTCTATTCCTTGAAACAAATAATATCTTCATGGTCACAGGATTATGAAAGGCAAGGGTGGACACATACTCAGCACAAACTCAAGGACAAACAACTCAAGCACAGGCCCCTGTGAAAAGAGATTTTGAAAACAGACGACAGCAAAGGGCTATTACACATTTTGTGGCCTTGGTATAATTCATGGCAATTTATAATGGGTTAATCAACACTCAAACCTCTGTCCTACCTCTCTGCCAGTATGATCCAAGGTAAGTCCTTCCTGACCAGAAATTAAAACGAAGTGTTAAGGCTTACTCTCAGGCATAATCAAAGCAAATATAGCACTTTGCAAACAAATTTTCAATAACACACCTGGATGAAATGCAAAGTAGTTTTCCCCCTATGTTAAAAAGTAGTTTCTCCAGGAGTCCAAGGGAGAAATGTGATTCCATACCTCAAGTAGTATGCTAGTTTTGTTGACTACTTAGTTTAATGGCAAACTTGCTATAGCCATTGTCTTGGATAATAGTAAGTTTTTAAAGTATCAAAATATTTTTCTGAATGTAGTATAATTAAGTGATCAATAGTTAGGGCTTTCTTCCTAGATGGCACCCTGAAACACAACAGTCATAATTAGATTCCCAACATATTTCATGTGTTCACATCGACAGGTACATAATCATACATTTGTATAATAAATTTTTGCATCTTGTTAGCATAGGTGATTATTATAACATTCAGTGACTGTTTATTATCTGCTAGGTAGTTTACATATATCATCCTTAATAATCACAGCAATGTAAATATTATTTCCATCTTATAGATGGGGAATTTGAGACTTGAGACTCAGTAAAGTTAAATAACCTGACCAAGGACATAAAGCTATTGTGTGGTACATCCAGAATCTGATTTTCTTTTCTTTCTTTTTTTTTTTTTTTTGTAGAGACAGAGTCTCACTTTACTGCCCTCGGTGGAGTGCCGTGATGTCACAGGACTCACAGCAACCTCCAGCTCTTGGGCTTCCGCGATTCTCCTGCCTCAGCCTCCCCAGAAGCTGGGACAACAGGCTCCTGCCACAACGCCTGGCTATTTTTTGGCTGCAGTTCGGCAGGGGCTGGGTTTGAACCCGCCACCCTCGATATATGGGGCTGGCGCCCTACTCACTGAGCCACAGGCACCACACCAGAATCTGATTTTCAATTTTGAGTACAGTGCCTATGCTTTGCCTAGTACACCATACTGCCTCTCAATAATGTATACATGAGATGTCTGTAAGAGTGCATGGCACATGGTGGGAGCTCAACAAAAGTTAATTTTATTGTCCTCTAAAACTTTCAGATAAATATCCTTAACAGAAGCAAAATGAACATGGTCTAAATAGGAACTTTCTAATTAAAGAACCTTTGTTAATTATAAATCATTTGTCCAAATGAATCTCATTTGAAGGAGACAAGGTCAAACCCTTGCAATGGCCAACTGAAATGTAAAGACTTTAAAATTTGCTTAAGTCTTTGTTCTTCATTTTTACTAGGTTTTAAAAAGTAATTTCATCCTTTCAACCTGAGAAAACGGATAAAAAGGTCATTTAAAAAAATTTTTTTTGCATTTTTGGCCAGGGCCGGGCTTGAACACACCACCCCCACACCACCCCGTATATGGGGCCAGTGCCCTACTCCTTGAGCCACAGGCGCCACCCATAAAAAAGTAATTTCATTCCAACCAATGCATCATCAACCAAGAAAGATACAGTTCCTCCTTTACTCAATATAAAATCTAAGAATCACAGCATTTGAGAGCTAGACTTAGCTAGTTCATCTAGTTCACTTTTGTCTCTGTACTCTATGCTGACGTGGCTTCCACCCCCTACTGCTATACTACCATTTGACATAGGAATAACTTGTACAAGGTTACAAAGCTGGTAGAGGCAAAGAAGAGGCTAAGAGAACTCAAGTCTCAATTCCAGTTCAGTGCTCTTTCTATTATGCCAGCCAGACTCTCAATACAAGTGCTCTCTAGGCAAGACTAGTTATACTATTATTGTAAGAAAAACATAAAACCTGTAGTAGTCAAACAGATTCATCTCTCCAGTGACTCCTAGAATGTTAATCCTACCAGCTAACCCTTACTGAGAACATATGATGTACTATATTGTGCCAAATTCTTTAAGGTGTCATTTAATTCTATCCTCAAGACAAACCTGTGGATAAGTTTTCTTATTATTCATTCCTATTTGACTGATGAGAGAACCCAGACTCAGAGACTTCAAATAAGTTGCCCAAGGTCACAGGACTAGTAAGCAATGAAGCAGGAATTTGAATCAAGATCTAACTTGAGGCCCTGCTCTTAACAACTACCATATACTGCTACTGCGTTTCTATTTCTTTTTTTCCAATTTGTTTTCTTTGTCCTTGGGAGCCTAGGATCACTACATACACAAGTTATGGACACCTAGTCACAAACAGGAGGTTTCTGTAAAGATAACTGAAGGGGCAAAATAGTAACCCCATGCTGGCTCCACACATTTAAGAATAACCTGGACTATTTTTTTTTCCCCAAAGTCTAGGCCTTTGCGATCCTCATGCATAAACCTCTTCTTTTACAGTAATAATAGTCACCTGTTTTGCAACTTAATAACCTAAATCAGATTTTTCAGAGGCAAACAAAAAACACTGATACCAACAGTCACTTGGGACTTGAGACCACTGGGCAGAGAAGAACTCAAGAGTAAAACAAAGTTTCCACCAAAATTGCAATGAGGTTAACAGGGCACAGTAACACAATCTAATACCTGATACCCAGGAAGCATGGAGAGAAAAACAGGGAGAGGAGGGGGAAATCTGCTGCTGGCTCCAGGTTGTTAAACAGCAGAGTGAGGAAGGGATTTCTAGAGTTCTATGAAAGCCCATGCCCACTACCACTGAATCCAATGCGAGGCACCCTTGCTTGACAACAGGAAAAAGGGACGCAAGGATCCCAAACAGTTCTGGATTCGCCAGCCTCTGCCTGTCCCCCCATTTGTCTTACCCTTTCCCACCAGAAACGAAAATTCTGAAGAATTTTTTCCGCCCAACCCCCACGCCAAGTGAATCTCAGGGAGGACCCTACTCCACTCGGTGGGGGAAGAAATGACACTCATTTTCTTTCGGGGCAAGGGGATAGGGGGAGAAGGGCACTGAGGAAAATAGGAGAAACGGGCCTTGGCAGGTTTGAGGTGTGCGATTTAGTAGCTGCACTCACCAGGGTGAGACATGGGAATGACCTCATTGCGGGTCCCCGGGAAGTTGAAAATGACGGCTCCGGACGCCCCTCTCGCATAAGCTAGATGGATCTTGTCTGCGAAGGTGCAGCCCCCACCGCGCTGGATGAGGGCCAACCAAGACACTTGCACCGTGCTACCCCAAACCGTGGGAACTGTGAAATTCGTGTGCGGGTTACAGGCGTTGAGCGCCCCGGGCCCGTCAGGCGGCACCAGGACCCCGGCCACAGGCTCCAGCGGCGAGTCCTGGCCGTACACGCCCTCTTCGCTCAGCTCCCACACGGTGCGGTTCACTCCGGTGTGCGGAACCCGCCAGGACACGTTGAGGTACGCGGTCCACACTGCTTCGGCCCCCAGGGAGCCGGGGGCTTGCGGACTTAGTGCCAGCAGGAAGCACCACGCCAGCAATCGGGAAGAGCTGCAGCCACTTCGGCCGGAGACCCTGGCCCCGGGCGGCGGCCCCATGGCGAGCGAGCTCAACGGTTCCTTCCGGCCCTTGGCAGGCGCCCCGCTGACGCTTGGCAGCACCGGGGCCTCGACCAGGTGAGCCCTAGGTGGGGAGGGAGGCGAGAGAGACTAGCCAGCCGAGAGGCACGTAGCGTCAGCGACCGGGCTGCAGCAGACGCAGCTACCCCGCTCCAGCCCTGCCCGCTACTGCCGCCGTCGCCGCGGGCTCTGGGGCTTCAGCGTGAAGCTCCGCCCCGCCGACTGGGGGTAGAGGAGGCGGGGAGGGAGGAAAGGACACTGCGGGATCCGCCTCTTAAAAGGGTAACAGGATGGGACGCATTAGAGCAGGATCTCAGGCTGCGCGGCCAGGTGCGGCGCCGCGTCTTCTGAAATAAAATGGACGGCTAGGAACTTTAGAATCTTAGCGCATAGAGGTTCGTGACGAGGTTGGAGTACGTTTGGAATTCTAAGCATACACCTTTCCCTGCCCTGACGTTAACGGCTTTCAGGCTTAGGGGTCAGAATGTGAAAGTCCAGTACTCCAAAACAGCGCAGATCCAAAGGGTCTGAGTTGTAGTCCAGAGAATTTGGGTAGTGGGTGGAATGTGGGCACAATCAGACTGTTTACTGATTCTCTAGAAGGGGGGAGGGCAGAAAAAGCGCGTTGTTACCCTTTGCTGGCACCTTTCTCCTTTCCTGCTCCTAATGAGCGTCAGACTAGTGTATTTCCTCCTCACCCTTACCCCAGACTAAATATACTGCATCAGATGCCTCTTCCAAGTGATCTTGGTCCTCAACAACAGGATCACTGTTTTTTGACAGACCTCAAAACCAAGCCTTTTTTCTGCACCTTCGGCAAACCAGGTTTACCCAAACGGATATTCCTGCGCCATGCATGACCTTAACTACGTAATCTTTCTCCATTTCCCATAAACTGAAAGGAGCCTGACCCACCCAGGCAATTCACTCATGGCACTATAGCATTACGAGTCAACTTACTTAAGTAAATAATTTTTGTCTGCCTTGTTAACAATTACATTTACTAGATGCTCAATAAATATGCATTGAATTAAGCTGAATTAATACACACTGGTGTCTGACAGTTATGAATAACTTTTGACCTTGGGAGATTTTTCTGTGCCTCAATTTCCTCATCATCTGTAGAAGGGGGATGATAATAGTACCTCCCACACGAGTGGTTCCGATGATTAAATGACTTCATACTTATAAGGCATTTAGAACGATGCTTAGCAGAGTATAAAAGTTTTTGTGTGAAACACTATTATTATTAAACAGGTTCAGGGACACAATAATTCCAGAATAATTCTAAAGTTGTTACTTTGAGATAGTAATCTGAGAAAATGACGTTCAGGATGTAGTTTTAGCCACTTTGTCAGTTCAAAGAAATATACTTTATCCAGTCCAACATTTGTTAAACATCTGATCATTTACTCCCCTTAATCCCTGGTCCAACATTTCCTTAATGTTATTCCCAAAGATTAAGTGTGAGACAATTCTTCAGTTGGTACTCATATAGGCTGAGAGAAACCTGGAAGAAAATTATCATATACCGAACAGAACATAGAATAGAAATAAACGGGCAATTTTGTGAAATACTAACCCTATGTATTAAAAAGAACTTTAAGGCTCGGCTCCTGTAGCTCAGCGGTTAGGGCACCAGCCACATACACCGGGGCTGGTGGGTTCGAACCCGGCTGGGCCTGCCAAACAACAATGACAACTGCAAAAAAAAAAAAAAAGATTAGCCATGCCGTTGTGGTGGGCCGCTAGTAGTCGCAGCCGCTTGGGAGACTGAGGGAAGAAAATCGCTTAAGCCCAAGAGTTGGAGGTTGCTGTGACCAGTGACGCTATGGCACTTTACCCAGGGCGACAGCTTGACACTCTGTCTCAATAAAAAAAATAAAGGAAGGGGGCAGCACCTGTGGCTCAAAGGAGTAGGGCACCGGCCCCATATACCGGAGGTGGCGGGTTCAAACCCGGCCCCGGCAAAAAACTGCAAAAAAATAAAAAGAGTAAAAGTGTAGTCTGGCTCGGCGCCCATAGCTCAGCGGTTAGGGCGCCAGCCATATGCATCAGTGTTGGTGGGTTCCAACCCAGCCCCAGCCTGCTAAACAAATAAACAGAAAAAAGCCATCATTTTGGCAGGTGCCTGTCGTCCCAGCTACAAGGGAGGCTGAGGCAAGAGAATCGCTTGAGCCCAAGAATTTGAGGTTGCTGTGAGCTGTGACTCTATGACACTCTACCGAGGGTGACATAGTGAAACTGTCTCCAAAAAAAAAAAAAAAGAGAGAGAGAGAGAGAGAAGAAAAGAAAAGAAAAAAAGAAAAGTATAGTCTAACTCAGGAGGCTTTGCTTTGTGAGGTAGTGAGCTCTGACCCCCCGGAGTTTTCAAGATGATACTTGGTGCTGGCTACTTGTCAGGAATACTTAATTACCCTAGGGCTCTTCAGAGTTCCCTGTATGTTCACATCATCTGGGGATCTTGTTAAAATGTAGGTTTTGATTTATTCCGCCTAGGTGGGATCTATGATTCTACATTTCCAGCCACTTCCTTGATGATGCTTCTATTCCTAATCAACAGATTTCACTCATTGTAGCAAGGCTTTGTTGTAGTTTGAAAATGACTCACAGTGAGACAGACAGAGGGATACATTTGGGGAGAGCCAGCAAGTTACCCAGGTAAGTCTCCATAGAGTGGAAGGACTTTGATGCAGTCATGATCTACATCTTGGTTCTTAGCTTTGTAAGCTTTGAAATTTGGTAGCATAATCAGAGCCTGGGCTCCTGGGGACCGATTCACATTAAAACAAATTCACAAGAGACCAATATGCAAGCCAGAATGCCAATTGATTAATTTATAATGAGAAGTATAACTTCCAAGTGGACCAGATACTAGTGTTTGCTGATCAGTGCATTATCTCCCTGTAGGCATATTTACATAAGGAGCTAAATGATAATAAGTAGGTTGCTTGGTGAGGATGGACCCAGAGCAAGAGGAATTCATAGGATGATTTTAATGGCTCCTGTTATCAAGCTATGAGAGTCTAATACCTCCATTCCACACTTGGGCTCGTCTTCCAGACTAGTTTTAGAAATGTTGGCCTCCTCACTAGTCTCTCTGCCATCATCTTATCCTCATGCAATCCAGATGATCTATGTAAGCCCAAATTTGATCATTTGCTCCACTCACTTCAATATAAATTCACAATTTAAAACTCAGTATTACAGTTTAAAACATCATAGACAGAAAAGTTGTAAAGGCAGACCGCGCTGGGTTGCTGCCTCCGCTGCCGCCATCGTGCCAGCCCCTTGGGTCTCAACGAGGCTGGGTGACACTCTAGAATGGAAGACAAGCCAATTTGGGAGCAGACTGGATCCAGCTTTATTCAACATTATTACCAGTTATTTGATAATGATAGAACCCAACTAGGCGCAATTTACATGATGCGTCATGCCTTACGTGGGAAGGACAGCAATTCCAGGGGAAAGCTGCCATTGTGGAGAAGTTGTCTAGCCTTCCGTTTCAGAAAATCCAGCACAGCATCACGGCACAGGACCATCAGCCTACGCCAGATAGTTGCATCATCAGCATGGTTGTGGGTCAGCTTAAGGCCGATGAAGATCCCATCATGGGTTTCCACCAGATGTTCCTATTAAAGAACATCAATGATGCTTGGGTTTGCACCAATGACATGTTCAGGCTTGCCCTGCACAACTTCGGCTGACCTCCTCCTAGCCAGGCACTCATGCTGTTTCCTCCTCCCTCCTCTTCCCAA
>CAUYPK010000758.1:0-10518 GCA_963574355.1 Loris lydekkerianus | reverse complement strand
TAACATTATGATAAATTTTATAAACATTGATATTGAAGAAGACCTTTATGATGATCCACTTCCATTATTTATTAATTAATAGTAAATATATTTTCTCTTCCTTATAATTTTTTTTTTTTTTTTTTTTTTTTTTTTTTTTTTGAGACAGAGACTCAAGCTGTCACTCTGGGTAGAGTGCCCTGTCATCATAGCTCACAAGAACCTCAAACTCTTAGGCTTAAGTGATTCTCTTGCTTCAGCCTCCCAAGTAGCTGGGACTACAGGCTCCTGCCACAATGCCTGGCTATTTTTTGGTTGTAGTTGTCATTGCTGTTTGGCAGGCCCAGGCTGGATTCGAACCCACCAGCTCCAGTGTACATGGCTGGTACCCTAGCCGCTGAGCTACAGGCACCAAGCCCCTTATAATTTTCCTAACATTTTCTTTTTTCTAGCTTATTTTTTGTAAGAACACAATAAATAATACATATACAAAATATATGTTATCAATTGTTTATGTTATCAGCAAGGCTTCTGGTCAACGGTACTTAAGTTTGTGGAAAGTCAGAAGTTACATGTGGTTTTTTACTGTCCCTCTGATCTCCAGATTCAAGGGCCCACTGGGTGTGGAATCATACGCATTTTTGTGTCTCTGTATGTATGTATGTACGTGTCTCTGTATGTATGGTATGTATCAGTAGTTTTCTCCTTTTTTTTTCTGTGAAAATTATCTTTTTTTCTTTTAATTATTGGGGATTCATTGAGGGTACAAAGAACCAGATTGTGTTGATTGCATTTGTTAGGTAAAGTCCCTCTTACAATTGTGTTCTGTCCCCAAGAGGAGTGTCACACCCCATGATCCCCCCCCCCTTTCCTTCTCCTTGCACCCTCCTTCTCCCACCCCCCACCATGTACTAGGTCATCAATTGTCCTCATATCAGAATTGAGTACTTTGGATTCATGCTTCTCCATTCTTGTGATGCTTTACTGAGAAGGATTTGTTCCGCCTCCATCCGGGTTAATACAAAAGGTGTAAAGTCTCCATCTTTTTAGTGGCTGAATAGTATTCCATGGTGTACATATACCACAGCTTGTTAATCCATTCCTGGGTTGGTGGGCATTTAGACTGTTTCCACATTTTGGCGATTGTAAATTGAGTTGTGATAAACAGTCTAGTGCAAATGTCCTTATGACAAAAGGATTTTTTTTCTTCTAGGTAGATGCCTAGTAATGGGATTGCAGGATCAAATGGGAGGTCTAATTTGAGTTCTTTGAGGATTCTCCATACTTCCTTCCAAAAGGGTTGTATTAGTTTGCAGTCCCACCAGCAGCACAGAAGTTCCCTTCTCTCCACTCCCTGCCAGCATCTGAAGTTTTGAGATTTTGTGATGTGGGCCATTCTCACGGGGCTTAGGTGATATCTCAGGGTGGTTTTGATTTGATTTCTCTGATAATTAGGAACAATGAGCATTTTTTCATATGCTTGTTGGCCATTTGTCTATCTTCTTTAGAAAAGATTCTATTCATCTCTCTTGCCCAGTGATATAAGGGATTGTTGGCTCTTTTTATGCTGCTTAATTTGAGTTCTCTATAGATCCTAGTTATCAAGCTCTTTTCCGATTCAAAATATGCAAATATATTTTCCCATTTTGATGGTTGTCTGTTTGCTTTGGTTGTTGTCTCCTTAGCTGTACAGAAGCTTTTCTGTTTAATTAAGTCCCATTTTTTGTTGTTTTTGTTGTTGTTGTTGCAATTGCCACTGGAGTCTTCTTCATAAAGTCTTTCCCCAGGGCTATATCTTCAAGTATTTTCCCTAAACTTTCTTTGAGGATTTTATTGTTTTGTGCCTTAGATTTAGATCTTGTATCCATCTTGAATCAATTTTAGAGAGTGGAGAAAAGTGCAGGTCCCATTTCAGTCTTTTACATGTGGCTATCCAGTTCTCTGAGCACCTTTTGTTGAATAGGGATTTTTTTCCCCCAGTGTATGTTCTTATTTGGTTTATCAAAGATTGGGTGGCTGTAAGATGTTAGTTTCATCTTATGGTTTTCTATTTGGTTCCAAATGTCAGTGTCTCTATTTTTGTGCCAATACCATGCTGTTTTGATCACTATGGCCTTGTAGTACAACCTAAAGTCTGGTAGGCTGATGACCCCGGCTTCCTTTTTATTACTAAGAATTACTATACAGGGTTTTAGCTCATTCCATACAAAACAAAGAATTATTTTTTCCAAATCTTGAAAGTATGATGTTGGTATTTTAATGGGGGATTGCACTGAATCTGCATATTGCTTTGGGAAGTATAGATATTTTCACAATGTTGATTCTTCCCAGCCATGAGTATGGTATCTTCTTCCATTTGCTAATATTTTCTGTGGTGGCTGTAATCCTAGCACCCTGGGAGGCGGAGTTGGGTGGATTGCTTGAACTCACAAGTTCAAGACCAGCCTGAGCAAGAGCAGAACTCCATCTCTAAAAAAATAGCCAGATGTAGTCCCACCTAAGTGGGAGAATGAGGCAAGTGAATCTATTGAGGACAGGAGTTTGAGGTTGCTGTGAGCTGTGATGCCACAGCATTCTATCCAGAGTGACAAAGTGAAATTCTGTCTCAAACAAACCAACAAAAGAAAAAATAAATAAAAATAAAGTTACATAAAGAAGAAAACTATCTTTTTTAAAATTTCAAATTGATATGAGGGTACAGATGCTTAGGTTACATTGTCAGGTTGTAGCTGAGCCCTTCACCAGGGGTGTGCTGTATACTCTCACATTGCGCCCATTAGGGGAGAGCTTACCAATGCCCCTCCCTCCTCCCTTTTTTTCTCTTCCTCCCTCCCCCCCACATTTATTTTTAATTCTGTTTTAATCTTATGGGGGCATGAAGTTGTTCATCTACTGGTTTCATATTAGTATTGAGTACACGGGGCACTTGCTTTTCCTGTGATACTTCAGAATGTTCTTCAGCTCCATTGCAGTTTTCTCCTTTTTGTGTTGTTATGTGTATCAGTATGTTTTTTAATTGTACTGTGTGTATCATAGGTTCATTCATTTTTATTGCTTTATGTACCACTATTTTTTTTCATTCATTCCCCAGTTGATGGGCATTTGGATTGTTTCTCGTTTTGGGCTGCTATGAGTAACACTGCTATGAACATTCACATGCAGGTTCTTGTAGACATATGCTTTAGTTCCTCTTGGATAAATATTTGAGAGTATGGATGCTGACTTCTATGGTAAATGTTCTGTTTAATTTTGTATGAAATCGCTGAACTGGTCTCCAAAATGGCTATAAAATTCACTGTCTTGCTAACAGTATATAAGAGTTTCATTGCTCTACAGCCTTGCTAACACTTGATATTTTCAGTCTTTTTACTCTTAGCCAGTCTAGTTGGGCATGTAGTGGGACCTCCTTGTAATTTTAAATCATCTTTCCCTGCTGACTCATGATGCTGAATGACCTGATGATGTCTAATGCTTATTTGACATTTGTATATATCTTCTTTGTTAAAGTAACCGTCCAATGAGTTTGCTCATTTTTAAAAATTGGATTGCTTCTCCTTAATATTATTACATTATTAAGAGTTTTTATTAGTACATCTCAGATATAAATCCTTTACCATACACAAGCTTTATAAAGATATTCTCTTAGTCTGAGTTGCTTTTGCATTTTCTTAACAGTGTCTTTTGAAAATTTTCATTTTGATGAAGTCCATTTTACCAGTTTTTCTTTTACAGTTCATATTCTTGTTTCTTATCTTGAAAATCTTTGACTTTTAACTCAAACTCACAAAGATTTTATCCCGTTTACTTCTATGAGTTTTATAGTGTCAGCTCCCACATGTAGACTTTTACTCACTTCAGGCTAATTTTTGTACATGATATTAATCAGTGGTCATTGTTTATACTTTTGCCTGTGGATAGTCAATTGTTCTTTGTCATTTGCTGCAAAATCTATTCTCTCCCTGTTGAATTACCCTGGCATTTTTGTGGCAAATCAACTGAATATATATATTTTTTCTGGACTTTCTATTCTGTTCCATAGATGTATGTCTGTTGCTAGGCCAATATCACACTGTCTTCTTACTGTAACAT
This sequence comes from Loris lydekkerianus, assembly GCA_963574355.1. Classification (NCBI taxonomy): domain Eukaryota; kingdom Metazoa; phylum Chordata; class Mammalia; order Primates; family Lorisidae; genus Loris; species Loris lydekkerianus. The sequence goes on along the minus strand of CAUYPK010000758.1, from coordinate 6,450 downwards.
TATAGTAAGTTTTGAAGTCTGATAGGAAAAATTCTTCAAATTCACTTTTTTTATTTTGTTTTGTTTTACAATTTGGGGTGGGGGGCCATTTAGGTACTTTGCATTTCTACATAAATTATAGAAGTTGCTTGACAATTCCTACAAATTAAAAATAAAAGGCCTGCCAGGTATTTTGGGAGGTGAAAAAAAATTCCGTTAAATTTATAGATCAATTTTGACATCTTAATAATATTGAAACTTCTAATCCCTGAATATGGCATAGTTTTCTATTTTGATGTCTTCTTTGATATCTCTCAGCAATGTTTTGAAATTTTTGGTGTACAATGCTTGTTCATATTTTTGAAATATTTTTCTTAAGTATTTCTTATTTTTATGCTACTGCAAGGGGAATTTGTAATATTTTATGTTCAATTTTTGTTGCTAATTTATAAAAATACAATTTACTTTTATACACATACATTGGCCTTATATCTTGCTATATTGGTAAACTCATTTATTAATTCTGGTGGATTTTTGGCAGATTAGTTCTAGTATCTTTAGTTCTAAAAGCTTTTCAGATTTTCTTACATAATCTATTATGTTGCAAGAGAATGAAAATAGTTTTACTTATTCCTTTCTTATGTAGAAGTCTTTTACTTTTTTGGTTTTATTTAACTAGTCAGACCAGCAACCTATTTAACAAGTAGTAACAGAGGATATACTTGTCTTTCTTCTGATTTTAAGGGAAATATTCGGTCTTACAATTTGAGGCATTTCTGCCTATTTCTTGTTAGTTGACAATTTTGTGAATGATAGCTTTTGAATTTTAATCACTCTTTCTCTGATTTACTGAAATGGTCATGTGTTTTTGGTCTTTAGTGTATTATCTGGTGGATTATATTGATTTATTTTTCAATGTTAAACCAACTTTGCATTCCTAGAGTAAGTTGGTTGGTTTTTGTCAATTTTGGTAAATTCTTAGCCATATCTTTTCAAACATTGCTTTTTCTTTATATTCTCTGACCTATTCTTAGACTTTAGTTACTTGTGTTTTAGGTAGGGTTAAAAAGTGTCATATAATTCTTTCTTTTTTCTATATTTTCTAACCTCCAAAAAGCACTTCAAACTGTATACACTCTGCTAACTTGTATTTTGAATCATGAAGGTTATCTGTAAGTTTTGAAATGTTCCTTTTATTATTTTTAAAAGTAGAATCTGTGTCTCTACTCATCTCTTTCATAGTTATTTGAAGTTCTAGGTTACCTACTGTTTCTATTGTATATTTTTCTTTTGCTTTTATTGTTGGTATACCAGGACCTTGGATGTGATACATTATAGAGGCTAGTATCTTTCAGCAGAGATAATTTTATTTATTAGTAACTTGCAGCAGGCATCAGGGTAAGAAGATGCACTTTAATTCATAAGTGACTGACCAGATTCAAGGCTGAGTTTCCGTATTTGTATGTCCCAGTTTATTTCTTGTTCTTTTTATTCTCAATCTTTATAGGACCCCAATGGAAAGTTTTTGATTTTTAACAGGCCCTCTCCACTTGGCAAAACTTGCACTTCTAGTTTTTGACATCCCCAGCACTATATAGCAATTTTCAGCCTCCTACCTGCTGGTTTTTGCTTAGCTTAAAAAAAAAAAAAAAATTAAAGTCTTCGTGTTTCAGAACAGTTTACAGAAAAACAGTTTAGAGTGGTTTACAGAAAAATTGAAGGACAAGAATTCCCACATACTCCCTCACCCACATATACATTTATAGCAGGCGTCCTCAAACTTTTTAAACAGGGGACCAATTCACTGTCCCTCAGACCATTGGAGGGCCGAATTATAGTTTAAAATAAAAAAAAAGAACTATGACCAAATTCCTATGCACACTGCACAAAACTTATTTTGACGTAAAAAACAAAATGGGAACAAATACAATTCACACTGCTTCATGTGGCCCGCAGGCCGCAGTTTGAGGATGCCTGATTTACAGTATCTCCTGTAATTAACATCTTGCCTTACTGTAGTATATTTGTTATAATTTGTTAGTCAATATTGAAACATTATTATCTATCCATAGGTTACATTGAGGTTCACTGTTTGTGTTTTACATTCTGTAGGTTTCAATCAATGTATGATGACATACAGCCATGATTATGCAATATTATAGAATGGATTCACTGCTCTGAGTATCTCTGTGTTCTGCCTATTCACTGCTTCCTCTCCAACCCCAAATTCCCAGCAATCACTGGTCTTTGTATTGATTCTGTTGTTATATGTACTTTTTCCATAATGTCATATAGTTGGAATCACACAATAGGTAGTCTTTAAGATTGACTTCTTTCTGTGTGTTTAAGGTTTCTCTGTGTCTTTTCATAGCTTGGTAACTCATTTTTTTTGTTGTTGCTTAATAATATTCCATTGTGGGGACAGTACCTGTGGCTCAGTGGGTAGGGTTCTGGCCCCATATACTGAGGGTGGTGGGTTTGAACCTGGGCCCGGCCAAACTGCAACAAAAAATAGCTGGGTGTTGTAGTGGGCACCTGTAGTCCCAGCTACTCAGGAGGCTGAAGCAAGAGAATCGCCTAAGCCCAGGAGATGGAGGTTGCTGTGAGCTGTGATGCCACGGTACTCTACTGAGGGTGATAAAGTCAGACTCTGTCTCTAAAAATAATAATAATAACAATAAATAATAATATTCCATTGTATGGATGTACCACAGTTTGTTTATTGCTTCATCTACTGAAGGATATCTTGGTTGCTTTAAAGATTCTATAAACAGTGTGCAGAGTTATTGTGGACATTAGTTTTAATTCATTTTAAGGTTCACAACTGCTGGATAATATAGTAAGAGTATGTTTAGTTTTGAGAGAAACTGCCAAACTGTCTTCCAACATGACTATGCTATTTTGCATTCCCCAAAGCAATGAATAACTGAAAGTTCCTATTCCTTCACATTCTGGCTGGGATTTGGTGTTGTCAGTGTTTTGAATTTTCACAATGCTAACAAGTGTGTGGTGATATCTTATTGCTGTTTAATTTTAAATTCCTTAATGACTTATGATACTGAGAATCTTTTCATATGCTTGTCATTTGCATATCTTCATTGGTGAGGTTTCTGTTCAGGTCATTTGTCCATTTTTTAATCAGGTTGCTTCATTATTTTAAGTTCTTTATATATTTTGGATACCAGTCCTTGAACAAATATGTGTTTTGAAAATATTTTCTCTCAGTCTGCAGCTTGTCTATTAGTCTCTTAATGGTGGCTTTCACAAAGAGGAGTTTTTCATTTTAATCAACTCTAACACACCAATTTCTCCCATGAATCATGTTTTTAATGTTGTATCTAAAAAGCCATTATTAAACCTAAGGTCAGCTAGGTCTTCTCCTATGTTATCTTCTAGGAGTTTTATAATTTTGTATTTTATATTTAGGTCTATCGTTTTGCTCACATTTTAAAATTATCTGTCTACACAGCTTACAGATCAGCAAATAACGTTGAGGATTTTAGACTATTGTTTTGACTTCTCTGCAATTCCCTCCTTTTCAGAATCTTGATCCTTCGATTCCTAACTTTCTTGGTAGCCTTGAACTTCAATTTCTGTCTCCCTAACCCTGTAAATTGCTGAAAGCTGTTCTCAGTTTCTATGTCTTTAGCATTCCTTTGCTCATAAGCTTCTCCATTTATGATGTTTATAAACTACAAATACCTTGAGGGAGAAAGAAATGTAGACTATCGGATTGGCCTTAGTGAGTTTCTTTTTTCTGAGGCCTTGACCTCTCAGGCCCTGGATGAGTCAGTAGTTCTTTCATGTGTGCAAAGTAAGATTTTTCTAGCTGTTCTTGAGAGAATGATTCATCTGCTATGAGCTAGCTTTCAAACACTGAAAGATATGGTTTAAAAACGTATTTCTCACAGTTTTCTTGACTGAAACCCTAAACTATGTCTAGGAAGAATTTATACTTTTCCTACTGACATTCTCACTAAATATTTTATAAACCTCAATCATGGTACTTTCATGTTTCATTTGATTAAGTGTGTCTTGATCTCCCACTTCAGACTCTGAGCTTTTCTATCATTGCTGCACCCAGAGCGTGGCATATAATAAGAGCTCAATAGACAAGTGTTGAATGAATAAACATATGAACTATTATTAAATTATCTGATTTATTCTTCCATAGTTTCTCAGTTATATCTACTCCAACTATTACTCAGGAATAAGGTTAGCTCATTCATTTATTTTTTTTTTTTCACTCATTGAGCAAAATTTACCAATTACCAACCCTGGGTCAGGCACACGTCTAGGAAATACAGCAGTGATTTTCAACTGGTATAGTCCGGAACACTGGTGTGCCATGAAAATTTTTAAAGACCATTAATTAAATTATTTTCCAAAGATGTTCAAAGCATTGTAAATATATTCTTCTATTTACTTTTTTTTGATCAACATAATTTAAGTGTGCCGTTGAAGTTTTACTATAGGTTCAAGTGTGGTGTGAGATTAAAATAAAAAAGGTTGAAAAACACTGAAATACAGGCACTACAATGAGCAAATAGAATCACTAATTGTCCTCATGCAACTTCTAATCTACAGATGTCAAGCTGTTCTTTCGAAAATATTTCCCAGATGGTTGGCAGAAGGTCCTTTCAGCCAGAACGTTTGCTGCTTGACTCTCTTTCCTCACACTTTGTCCTAGATCTGGTAAACTAAATGCTACTATTTACAGCTTCACACTCTTAATCATTATGGTGCCCTGTGTGCAGAAACGTGATTTAATATGCACTATGCACATTTGAACTATGATAAACCATGGAGTCTAGAGGGGTTCACATGCTGACACTTCTCATCTCAAAGAGCAATTAAAATATTTTAGGTAGATGTCAATTTACAGAGAGCGCCTCATTAAGCAATATAATTATTTTATCTTCATTTTGACAAGAATATCACATTTTTTATGTCAATTGCCATTGCTGATTGAAATGTTGATGGAAACCTTTCATTTGATGCCAAATAGTTATTTTGATGTTTGCATCCCTCTTGTTCTGTTTTGGGGGATGAGAGGATGGAGGATATCTGAACTCTGTAGTAAGTGCATTGGGCGCAGCAGCAGAGTAAAATCTCAAACATATTGTATCAAATACGTAATGGTTTTCTGTGGTGATATTATCATTTCTGTTTGCTACGTGTCTCTATATCTCTGGAAATGACATATTCTTAGGAAATAAGGATTGTAAACTATGCAAGTGGATTTCTTCAAAAAAGGATTTCCTAAATGATAAATTTAAAGGTCTTAAAATTTAAATCATGGTAAGAAAAATCTTGCACTGAATAATTCTCAACATATTTTGTTTGGATTGACCCATAAATATAAAAATCATCATTGCCTTTTAGGCCTGCATTTACCATATTCATAACACATGAAATAAAACAAAACCTGGGAAATTTATAATTTGGTCATAGAAACCACAGATTGTTGAGTAAAGTTCTCATTATTTAACAAAAGTTGTGTTTAAGATTTTAAATACTCCTTATGAAAATAATTAAGATGATTTGAGGGCGGAGACAAGATGGCGGACTGACGCCAGCTTTCCACAGAGGCTCCTGTCCTGAAGGAGAGTTAAGGGATGAAAATTTAGCAAGTAACCTGATGGATTTGAGCAGCATCAAGAGAGAAAGTTGAAGAATGCACATCAACCCTGGTGAGGAGAACTGCGACCACAAGGACGCAAACAAAAGGTACAAAACCCATCACTGAGCGGCGGGAGTCCCCCCTCCCCCATCAGATCGGATTAAGAACCCCACAGACAAACAGCCAGAAATCAAAGGCCCTCCCACTACACACCACGGGAGAGACCTACTAAAATCTGGACCTACCTCCCCTACTAGGGTGCCAGGGCATTCTCCTAACAGGCATAAAATTCTATAAAACTATAGATAACCTTGGCCTGCAACTCTGAACTCCCAGCTCCCCTTGGGCAGCAATATAACCAGGCAGAAAGCTGAACTGAACTGAATGCGCTCCATGCCGTGACTCCCAGCTCCTGGTGCTCCCCCGTTCCCCTCACTCTGGGATCTGGAGGCCTGAGCGCCAGCAGGGCAGCTGGGCAGAATGGAGTGTGGTTGCTACCGTGACTCTCAGCTCCTGGCGCTCTCCCGCTTCCCTCACTCTGGGAGCTGGAGGCCTGAGCGATGGCAGGGCGGCTGGGCAGAAAGCTGAGCAGAACTGAGTGTGCTCACTGCCCACAGCACAGGGCTCCTAGCGCTCTCCCACTCCCGCCCTCACTCTGAGAACTGGAGGCCTGAGTAGCAGCGGGACAGCTGGGGAGAAAGTACAGTGGATCTGAGATCCACATCAGAGCAGCAACTCCCTGAGGTGGCTGAGGCCACACCCCCTATCTCCCTGGGCAACCAGCGGAGACCACCCCTGAGTAAAGGATTCACCTGAAGCATCTCACTGACCTGGGAAGCTCCCAGGGC
>CAUYPK010000757.1:0-11328 GCA_963574355.1 Loris lydekkerianus | reverse complement strand
TCCTTTCCCTTTCCTGTTCCCTTTCCTTCCTTCCTCCTTTCCCTTCCCTTCCCTTCCCTTCCCTTCCCTTCCCTTCCCTTCCCTTCCCTTCCCTTCCCTTCCCTTCCCTTCCTTTCCTTTCATCTTGCTATGTTGCCCAGGCTACTTTTAACATTGGCTTCAAATGATCCTCCTGCCTAGGCACTCCAAAGTGCTGGGATTACAGGTGTGAGCCACCATGCCCTGCCCCTACATATGGTCTACTTTGATTTTCTGCTGTGCTTTTAGCACAGGAATGATATACTCTGAAAGAGCATAGCTAATAATCACATTAGCTTCTTAAGCTGTGACAGTGATGAGTTTCTCTTGCAGTCTGGAAAAAGGTTGCTTGGTCCTTATTTTTATAATTGTTATGAATTTTAGTTTCTGTGAGTGTACGTATATATGCAAAATGTCCTTATAGATATTTTATTGGTGCATTAGTTAATTGAAAAGTTAAAATTTTTCTTTATCATTTTGGAGAGCAAAGTGGCATGAGCCATACCAAGAGGGGTAACGCTCATCAAGTTGCTGCACCAGTTTCCAGTTCTCACAAAAACTGGAACACTGAGTTATATTTCCTGCTGCCCAAACTCCTTTTAGGTACTCACAGATTCACTGTTTCTCAAAACAGTAAAACCCAATAAACATTGATGACTCTGGGTGCCACATGACCAATCCCCAGTTCTTCCTTGGGTTATTGCAACCATAGACACTTAGCACCATTTGGCCCTGAGTTTTTGGGATTCAGAGACATTCACCACAAAAAGATCAAACATTCCAGAGAAAATCTGACACTCTAAGAAATGGAAATGATAACAGCAAAATAAAAGCACTATTTGGGCAGGAAAGGCCTCTTGTTAGCTAAGTAGGGCTCTGCATACCAGACAGAGCACAGCAAGAGTACCTCCGGCACAAAGGCCCACAACCGAGTATAAATGATCTATTCAAGTCACTCTGAGTCCATGTGTTAAAGGACTTCCAGATGTCCTCAAAGACAGGCCCTATGCATTATAATTTGGGTCTCATCCACCATATGGTGCTAATTTGGTTGTTGTGATAGAGCAAGGATGAAACACAGGCGGCTTTGCAAGCTCCTAAAGAGTTAGAAAATTGTTTAAGGCCTTATCATTTATCAGGTTGCATGTCCCTATGGCCAACATTCCCTGATTCTGGTGGAATGAGACGTGTGGCATACTCTAAGGACAGACTCTTTACGAGGAATATAAATTACTGTTTCGGTGCCCTGGAACAACCCCAGACATTTTGGGCATCTGAGCAAAATTTTCAGTTCACAGTCAGAAATTTCCGGCTAAACCAGTCTCGTTAAATGCACATTAGAACCTTCAGTGTTCACTCCTTAAGAGTCTTGTCCATTATGGAAGGTGCTTACTCTTCTTGCCGATGGCCAATGACCACTCCTCATGCACCATTTCCGTGACACTAGGAGAATTAGAGACAATTGGAACAAAATGGGACATTTAGAAGATATCTATTTCAGCTCTCCTATTTTCCAAACATGAGAACAAGCACAGGGGTAAGTGATTCAACCTTGAATCATAGCTCAGAGTCTATGCATCCCAATTCCTGGTATGGTAGCCATGATGCTTCCAGGATGACCTTTCTGCCATAGGTGCCTTGTCTTGGCAAGTAAGTCCATTGCCTCAAAATGACCCTGAGCTGTAGGCAGGCTAGATCAGATGTGAAGATGAGGGCAGGAACACAGAGCCACCTTGTTTTAGTTGGCTTTTACTGATATAATAGAATATGTCAAACTGGATAGTTTATAAAGAACAGAAATTGATTGCTCACAGTTCTGGAGGCTGGGAAGTCCAAGATCGAGGTTGCCAGTGTTTAGTGTCCAGGAAGGACCTTCTTGCTGCATCATCACGTAACAGAAAGCAGGTCAAGCTCATCCAGTGCTATCATAACGACCCTGATCCCAATCAATGAGGGGAGAGCCTGTATGAACTAACCGTCTCCTATGGCTCTTATTTCTTAATTACCATCATCCTGGCAACACCTAAATTTTGGAGGGGACACATCCAGACTATAACAAATTTGTAGCCAAAATCCAGTCTGCTCTGTTAACTTTTCTTTTACAGTTACTAGAGCCAGTTATAGCCAGTTTTCTAGAGGAGAAAAGTCAGAACAAAATTAAAAAGAAACAAAAGACTTACATACTCACATGAATGATAAAACACAAATATAGTCTAGCATGGAGGTGGGGTGAGGAGGGAGAGGGGAGGGGAGGGAAGATGATTGGTGGGAGGATGGAGGGCATTTGGTAGGATCTTACATAATGTACACAGTGCAAGGGTGTATTTCAATAACTAAGAGTAAATTTCAAATGTCTTACCATAAAAAATAACTAAGTGAAGTGATGGCTGTGTTAATCAGTTTTATTTTAGCATTCCACTTTGTATATCAAATTGTCACATTGTACCCCATAAATGTATACAGTTATAATGTTAATTAAAAATTAATAAAAAAAGAAGAAAAGCAAATATAAGGTAAAATCACAGCAAAAATTTAAACAGGACAAAAGATATCTAATAAAAACCTGAATAAGAATGAGTGTCTTGAGTTCTTTTATATAGGAGAATTGAGACTGTTTGGAATTCATTTATGACACAAAGTTTATATTCACGCAGACAGAAACCAAGTGTAATCATACTTCTTATGCATAAGCATAGTCCAGGAAAGAAAGCAGCTGGTACCCATGAAATGAAGAAGTTTTGGGCAGGTGTGGTCATGTATGGCACCGTAATGTTTTGGTCAACGACAGATCACATACATGATGGTGGTCTCTTAATACTATATGGGAGCATTCTATGGAAACCTGATGTGTAGCCCTTGATGTTGGCATTGCAGATCGAGTTGGGGATAAGATTGATATTCAGTCATGGTGTTGGAACATTTAGTTTTCCATGTGAAAAATATATATAAAGAAAAATATACATAAATATACATGCATGAGCACATTCTGTGAATTACTTCGTTTCCTCCTTTCCCTGGTTACTTCCAATCAAGGCATGAAGGAATATTCTGACCCATCTACCTGCCTCCAGTTGCTGCTCCAGCGTAATTTTTGCATTTCTGCCAGACGTAATGTCCTTTATATGTCTGTCTTTCCCCTCAAAAGCTATCTGTGGATTTCTGTTGCCTGTTGAAAAATCACTAAACTTTATCTTATGGCATTCAAAGCCCAGCACCAAAACTGGTAAGTAGATTTCAGTTAGTGCACTGACCCTGATGGAATTTGTCTTTTCTGCTTGGAGCCTTGTTTGGAAAAGAGACCTAAGGTTACATCAGAATTCGATGAGAAGGCGTTTTGTGACTGACTGGGGGTGCTCGCCAGGCCTGTGCCATCTGGGTCTGAAAGCACGAGGTGCCCTCTTTCCTCTCCCTGCCCAACCTGATCAGTCTCATCTTCTCATCTATCCTTCTATCTTCTCATCTCACTTCATTATCCTAGCTCTAGCTCTTTTCCCTGGCAACTCCAATGATTGTACATTCAGTCAAGGGAGGGTAAAGATTGGCAGCAATGTCTTCCTCATTAGCAGGTCAGATATGTGAGAATATCCAATCTGCTCCCTTTCTTTAAAATGTTCATATCCACCCCCTTCCTGCTATCCCCATAGCCTCTGACTTAGTTTGACCCTCATTGTATTATGTATTAAGCCTCCTCAACAGCTCCCATTTCAATTTTCTCATCTTGGCTTGGAAGGCTCCTTATGCTTTGGCCATTGCTAACCTTTTCTTATCTCTGCCACACCTTCCAACTCTATCTGTGGCTCAGGGCAAGCTCCACGAAGGCAAGGTCCATTTCTTACTCATCTTTGTATCATCAACTATTATGTTGCTTATAATAGTGTGGATGTCAAATCAATTTTTGTTTGAATAAATGGATTAAGGAATGAATAAATCTTGAGGATTTGGATTTTTCTAGATCTATTTTGAGTCTAAAAAGTGCTGAAAGAATGCTATAACCTCAGAGACTTGGGAATGGGAGGGATTATTCAGAGCTGTGTCTACACAAAGCTCCCCTCAACAAGGGTAAACTGAAAGTCCAGGCAAAATTACCTGGCTGTGGAAGCCTAGCCTAGACCTTCCAGTCCAAGGGGGGCTAACCTCTGTGAGGTAGGCTTAGACTTCAGGCTTCTGCAATGCTGGCTTCTCCCCTTCTCAGGCCTCAAATGTCACCCCATCCCCCAATTGCATTACTCCATTTATTTTCTTCAAGGAACTTTTCATTTAACATTTTTAAATTTTCACTATTTATGTATATTCCATCTTTCCCCACAAGAGAACAGACTTGTTTATTTATTGCAGTGTTCTCAGATCCTAAGACAGTGTGGTACTAGCTGATTTGTTGAATAATTGAATCAATGAATTCTCAGGGCTGGTATCCACTCAGAAAATGAAGTAGTGGTTGAAAATTTGGGGGTGGGTAGGAAGAGAATGACAATCAAGTGCATCAGTCAATATACCTTTGACCCTAGCCTCAGGAAAGAGGGTCTGCAGTAAACAAGTCAAATGCCTAACAGTTCTATAGTCTGGGGAAGAGTGAGCCTTGGAATGCTTTGTAGGAAAAATAGTGAGAGAATTCAGGTGGGAAAGCAACCATAGGGCTAGAGAATGCTCCAGGAGCACCAGACCAGAGTAAAGCTGGCATTCCAGAAGAATTACAAGTGTGGACCCGGGATACTAGAAGATCATGGGTCCAAAACCATGAGACTGATGAGGGAGCGTTAGTGTGGGTGAGGCTATTACATATGAGGTCAGACAATTAAGTTTGTGAAATCAGCCTGGAACAAATGCTAAATATCCTTGCTGAATATCACTGCAGTCACCTTCTAAGTGTTCCCATTGCCATCCAGTGATTGCAGTGATATCACCAATGAAGCATGTAACACTTTTTCTAGGGCAAGTATGCGAACTTAATTATCAGACCTCGTATGACAACAACCCTGATGGCCATTCCAGAAAGAGTTCCAAAGTTGTTTTGAAGGGTGGACTAGGCACTGGAATCAGTGCATAGATTTCCAAGGGGGTGTACTTCAAAGGTGACCATAGTGATATTCAGCAATGAGGGATATAGCACTTTTTCTAGGATGAGCTTGTGAACTTAATCTTCCTGATGCTAAAGAACTGATGTGGGTCTGAAACCAGGAATTGGAGAAAGCTTAAGCCCCTAAATGGAGCCATGTGCTTTCAAACTTAGGGACTTTGGGAAGACTAAGCAAAGATAAAAATAGAGAGGGGGTCAAGTTCAGAGATGGAGACTGGTAGTCGTTTCAATCCTTCTTGTGCCAGTCACCGTATGTAGGAGAAACTGAGCCCTGATCTTTTTTTAAACTAAATCATAACTGTATATATTAATACATTTATGGGGTACAACGTGCTGATTTTATATACAATTTTGAATCCTTACATCAAACTGGTTAACATAGCCTTCGCCTCACTTAATTATTGTTAAGACATTCATACTCTACATTTAATAGATTAGACAAGTACACTTGCAATGTACACCATAGGTGTGGTCTCACTGTTTACCCTCCCTCCCTCCAACCTTCCTTTTCCCTCCCTTCCCCCTCATCTTTCCTCCTGTATCCTGGGCTATAGTTGTGTTTTATCTTTCATATGAAAGTGTGAGTGATTATAAATCGGTTTCATAATAATGCTGAGTACATTGGATACTTTTTCTTCCATTCTTGAGATACTTTACTAAGAAGAATATGTTCCAGCTCCATCCAGGTAAACATAAAAGAGGTAAAGTCTCCATCTTTTTTCAAGGCTGCATAATATTCCATGGTATACATATACCACAATTTTATTAATCCATTCATGGGTCGATGCACTTGGGCTTCTTTCATGCCTTGGCAATTATGAATTGAGGTGCAATAAAAGATCTTGTGCAAATATCTTTGTTGTAAAGTGATTTTTGGTCTTTTGGATATATACCTAGTAGAGGAATTGCAGGATAAAATGGTAGGTCAACTTTTAGTTCCCTAAGTGATCTTCAAACTTCTTTCCAAAAGGAACGTATTAGCTTGCATTCCCACGAGCAGTGCAAAAGTGTCCCCTTTTCTCCACATCCACGTGAATATCTGTAGTTTTGGGAATTTGTTATGTGGGCTAATCTTACAGGAGTTAGATGACAACTCAAAGAAGTAGTTTTGATTTGCATTTCACTGATGATTAAAGATGATGAGCATTTTTTCATGTCTGTAGACCAGGTGCCTGTCTTCTTGAGAGAAGTTTCTATTCAAGTCTCTTGCTCACAATGAAAAGGGGGCACTTGTTCTTTTCTTATTAATAAGTTTGAGTTCTCTGCAGATTCTGGTTATCAAACCTTTGTCAGAAACATAACCTGCAAATATCTTCTCCCATTCTGAGGGCTGTCTGCTTGCTTTACTTACTGTGTTCTTGGCTGTGAAGAAACTTTTTAGTTTGATCAGATCTCAGTAGTGTATTTTTGGGGTTGCTTCAATTGCCCCTTTAGCATAAGACTCACTCTGCCTGAGAGACCTGGAATGACATGAGAATGTCATGTGAGTTGGATGCATGCAGAAGATCAGAAAACTGGCCTCCAAGGTAGTTTTGGAATCTGGTAATATCAAGGCCTCATGGTTATGGTAAAGATTCTCTAGATTCCAAAGGTCTCTTGATTCTGGAGGCAGTAGTTGTGCTCAAGGTCTGCAGTTTTGCAAAAACAAAGGTGGGGACATTCTATTTGACCTTCTCCATGTCCTGCCTAATCAATCCTAATGTCAGACAAGCACCTTTTGTCTACTTCTTCCCGCTTTGTGATAATAAATATGGACTCAAGGTTTACTTGAGATGGCTCGTCCCAGGGTTCCTCAGTCCCCAACACAGACTTTGTGTCAAGCCTCTTTATTCCTTGCACCAAGACCCCCTCATCTGGCAACCTCAAACCCCTTCATTAGTACCTGCTTCCTGACAGTAGCCACCCACTTTATCCTATTTGCCCCAACAATGTAGATACATATAGTCAACTCCATTTTACAAAGGAGAAAACTAGGTCTCAGCAAAATTAAGGAAACTTCTAAAGGAGGTCGCATAAGTAAATCTAGGCCTCAATGACTTCAAATCCATGCATCCTGCAATTTGGCCACAATGGTTTCCCACATTGTAACGGTTCCTACTCACTTTTCTTCTGTTTTATGTGTGATAATCATATAAGTGACACTTTTCCAATTCACATTCCAACTATGAATATCAGTGATTTTGAGGTATTGTCTGAAATTCTCCCACTTTCATTTTCATTCAATACATATAGCATATGAGACTGTGATGATGATGATATCATAGGAATAACCTCAAATTTGTGTTAAAAAAATGATTATTAGATTTCCAACTTGTATGGATGAACCATACAAAATGTCTTAAAATCTTGGGCTACTAAATTTAAGTTGGAGAAAGAGTTATAGTTTCAAAAGGATCTGGGAAAATATGCTTTGTGAGCCTTAAAATCTATACAGGAAGACACAGTGGAAAGGAAAATTCATCCAAATTTGGAACTTAGCCTGATAAAGTTATTGCCTTAGATCAGTAAGTGAGAAATTAGATGGATTGAATCCATAATTTGGGAGATTAGTCAGGGAAAGCTACTTTTTAATAATTTGGAATGTATCATCGACTTAAAAGTCAGGGTTAGTTTTGATGTAAAATTGTAAAAACAGACAAATTTTGACTCTCTAAATTTAAATGAGATAACTTATTTGACTTGATCTCTGAGTTCTATTTATAACACTCTAGGGATTTGTTAATTTCATAGATGTTAAAGACAAAAATCTGGTGGTCATTTTATTAGTTTCCCAAAGTGACCATAAAAAATTTTGAGTAATTTGGTGACTTTGAAGGGAACAATAATTGATTTTCTCATGGTTCTGGAGGGTAGCAGTCTAAAGTGAAGCTGTCAGCAGATCCATGTCCCTTCTGAGGGCTCTAGGGGGAAATATTTCTTTGCATCTTCCAGTGTCTGGTAATTCCGGCCTTTTTTTTTGGCATGTGGCTACTTAACTCCAGTTTTGTCTCCGCCTTCACATGGCTCTCTCCTCTATGCCAGTCTTTTCTTTAAGGACACTGGTCACTAGATTTACAGCCCACTTGGGTACCTGGGTGATCCTATCTCAAGGTCCTTGAAATAATTGCATCTGCAGAGACAGTTTTCTCCAAACAAGGTCACATTCACTTGTTTTAGGGGTGAGGAGGTGAGCATATCTTTTGAGGGCCCACCATTCAGACCACAACAGTCATATTTTACCATGTAGAGGACATTAGAATCAAGTGGAAGGATAAACTTATAAGACAGGATTGTATAGGATGCACTTTTGATTTGTAATTCAGAGCGTACTTTAGCAGAGACTACACATGACAAGCAGGCGTCAAGATGAATCAAGTGTCTATAAACATCTGGAACTACAGTTCTGCTAGGATTGAGGCAAGGAGGTATTTTCTGGAGAAGTTCTTTTTGAAAGGCTTAGAAGAAATTTGAGGACTTGACTTCTAGGAAAAGAGCAAGTGAATGAAATGATTACTGTGGTCCACATTGTTGGCTTCTAACCTGAAACTCCATCTCCTCCCTCGCCTGTTTCTATTGTAGCAGCTGACAGTCGGGGACATCTTTCTCAGTCATCTGTGAAATAGTTGACATGCGACATAGTTCTGGCCAATGACATACAGCTTCTGCCAATTTTTCAGACAAGAAAAATAAATCCTTACTTGTTTAAGCCAGTTTGTCAGGTGTTTTGGTACTTGTAGTTGAAAGCATTCCCTATTTTTCTTTGAAAGCATTCCTAATTACTGGAGCTGCTTTCTGAGAATAATTCAGTCATTTACTCCCAGCAAGAAAGTTCCTAACTACTTCAAAAGCTCCAGGCTTAGAAGGCGAGGACCCAAAAGATAGAAGTGTTTTCGTTTACTTAGAAAGATGGTATAATTTGGAGTTTGGCACCTGAATTTGCTGACTTTTCATCTGCAAGGTGCTGGTCAGTTATGACTACACCTCCCTAGGGTTGTCCACTTGTAACTAAGGGCAAACAAACTGTCCATACTGAAGCTGGTAGAGGAAGCTTTGCATATGAATCTGCTCTCATTATCCAGTTCTGGGAGAACAGGAACTGAAGACCCCATTCTCGGCAAAGCAAAGAACACCCAGAAAAAGAGGAAAACTAAATAGTAAGCTGAGTGAGTCAAAACAAAGAAAAGTCAGCTAGTTTACATTTAAGCTAGCCATTACTAGCAAGCTTCTTGCCTTTCTGAAATTCTAGTCTGTAGGGGATGCAGCTTACAAACACCCTGCTGGGTCTGTGAGCACTCTGAGGAGAGTAATGGCCATAGAAGAGATTATGGCAAGTCCTAAGAAAAGATACATCTTCTGGGGCATTTCCTACCCATTAAACAGGCAAAACAGATACCTATTGTGGAGATTTGCATTTGTCTGCAGCAGAGATTAAGGGAGTAGCTCCAGCCCTGAGATATGGGCAGAACAGCTCCCTTATAGCAGAGGGAAATCCTCTGTCCTCTGTGGTGGTAATGGGAGGAAAAAGCCTCCCTCCCACTGATCCCTCAGAGGAGATTAATGCTTAAGTAGCATTTTACTCCACAGAGAACTAGTGGAGCTTAACACTTCCCTAGAAATCTGTGTATGTGACCTCAAGCAGGAGGCTCTCCCAATCCAAGGCTCAGATTTCAGATTATTGAAGGCCACTCTTAATGTTAATAATAACAATAGAAGCTGATTTCAGGTTAACTTGATTCAATACAATATTGGCTGTGGGTTTGATATAGATGGCCTCTATCAGTTTAAGAAATGTCCCTTCTATACCAATTTTCTTAAGTGTTCTGATCATGAAGGGATGCTAGATATTATCAAAAGCTTTTTCTGCATTAATTGAGAGAATCATATGGTCTTTGTTTTTTAATTTGTTTATGTGCTGAATTATACTTATAGATTTACGTATATTAAACCAGCCTTGAGACCCTGGGATAAAACCGACTTGGTCATGATGTATAATTTGTTTGATATGTTGTTGGATTCTGTTTGTTAGGATCTTGTTGAATATTTTTGCATCTATATTCATTAGTGATATTGGTCTATAATATTCTTTTCTTGTTGGGTCTCTTCCTGGTTTGGGAACCAGGGTGATGTTTGCTTCATAGAATGTGTTGGGTAGTCTTCCTTCTTTTTCTACATCTTGGAACACATTGAGCAATATAGGTATTCATTCCTCTTTAAAGGTTTGGTAGAATTCTGACGTGAGGCCATCTGGTCCTGGGCTTTTCTTTTTAGGGAGATTTCGTATGGTTGATGCTATTTCAGAACTCGATATGGGCCTATTCAACATTTCCACTCAATTCTGGCTAAGACTTGGAAGGTGACGTGCTTCCAAGTATTGGTCAATTTCCTTCAGATTTTCATATTTCTGAGAATAAAGTTTCTTGTAATATTCATTAAGGACTTTTTGAATTTCTGAGGAGTCTGTTGTTATTTTGTCTTTGTCGTTTCTACTTAGATAAGGAACCAGACAAGGCTGCCCATTGTCTCCACTGCTCTTTAACATTGTAATGGAAGTTTTAGCCATCGCAATTAGGGAAGAAAAGGCAATCAAGGGTATTCATATAGGATCAGAAGAGATCAATCTTTCTCTTGCAGATTATATGATTGTATATCTGGAAAACACCAGGGATTCTACTACAAAACTCTTAGAAGTGATCAAGGAATACAGCAATGTCTCAGGTTACAAAATCAACATTCATAAATCGGTAGCCTATATATATACCAACATAGTGAAGCTGATAAAACAGTGAAGGACTCTCTTCTGTCACAGTAGTGCCAAAGAAGATGAAATATTTGGGAGTTTATCTATCAAAGGATGTGAAAGATTTCTATAAAGAGAACTATGAAACTCCAAGAAAAGAAAAAGCTGAAAATGTTGACAAATGAAAAAACATACCATGCTCATGGCTGGGAAGAATCAACATTGTTAAAGTATCCATACTACCCAAAGCAATATACAATTTTTTTTTATCAAATTGCAATATACAATTTTAATGCAATCCCTATTAAAGCTCCAATGTCATACTTTAAAGATCTCGAAAAAAATAATACATTTTTTATATGAAAAGGAATTTTATTATTACTATTTTACTATATAACATATTAATGAATATACCACATTGCATTTTCTCAAATGCCACATGAGGCACATTTTTCTCCAATTCTCTGGAAAACCTCAGTATCATCTGTCCTTTGGAGGATTCAGTTTCTTATGACGAGTA